>JAIOTZ010002287.1:0-20552 GCA_023374045.1 Limonium bicolor | reverse complement strand
AGGGGGAGACTGATCCCGCCAAGCTTGAGGCGTACATCTCCGAGCTGGAGACCGCCTTCGAGACCCTTGACGTCCCTGCTGGGATCAAGGTGCATCTAGCTGCTTTCTACCTGAAGGGGGTAGCAGGCGATTGGTGGAAGCTGGTGAGGGCCGAGCATGTGGCCAATCCAGACTTCGGCTGGGACCAGTACTCAGCATTGCTACGAGCAAAGTACTATCCCGCCCATGTCCAGACGAAGAAGCGCCTACAGTTGGATGCGCTTAAGCAGACCGACAAGATGACGTTGGACGAGTATTACTCAGAGTTCACCGCCTTGCTCCGTCTTCTGCCAGGTCTTGGATATTCAGACCAGATACTGGTGGACCGCTTCTATGGCGGGCTTAGCCATCGACTCCACTACGGCATGGGGCCGACGAGCTATACTACCTTGCAGGTAATAAATATGAGTAAGATATAATTAAGTGAATAAGATTTAGTTTGTGAGGAATAAGAGGAACTAATACTTAGGAAAACAGGAGTGCTATCATGCCGCTGCTAAGGTTGAGATAACCGTCCAGCTGAGGGACGAGGACAATGCTAAGAGAAAGAACGTCGGGAAGAGCGCCGAGCATCAAGGGCAAGGAGGGTACAAGAAGCAGAAGTACCAGCCTCAAGCCCAGAAAGGTCAGAACCAAAAAGGGAAGGAGGAAAAGGAGAATGCTCCAGAAGAGCCACTGAAGTTGACATATGCATACGCAGCTAAGCCCCTGCGCTCAAGGGCGCTAAAGGGTAAAGAAGTTAATATTGAGTGAGTTAAGAGACAATTAGTAACCGTTTAAGATATGAGTACTGATATTGTGAATAATCAGGATCTGAGACTGAAAAGGGAGCCGGTGGTGGCTACCAGCAACGCTACATTTGTCAGTGGTGTCACAAGGACCACCCCGGGCTTGATTGTAAGGGGAACAAGGTGGAGTGCAATTACTGTGGGGTATACGAACACCGAGCATACGAGTGCTTCCGGAACCCCGCTAGCAGAGCCTTTAAGCCCGAGACGAAGGGTAAGGGCAAGACCGATCAGGGAGCTGGATCTGACGGTCAGAGGAGGGTGCAGCAAGCTGCAGATAAGAACCCACGGGTAGCCCAGAAGTCGGGACCCACACTACACATGGTGAACCGGGACGATGAGCCTGAACCCTCATCGAGACCAGGTACCGCTAAAACCGTTAAGTGATATAATTACCTGCTTACCGCATTATCATGCATGTTTGGTGAATAATTGAGTTAAGTGAGGATGAGATAAAATTAGAACATAAGTGAGATGTAACCTACTACCACCTTAGGAAACTTCAACATTTGCTATCCAATGCCTTCAACACCTAACCCGGAGTACACCAACATCGAAACCTGAGTCTTTCCAACCGAACAATGTCAGGTTATCCGCCCAGGTATGATTTTATTAAGGGGATACCTGACACCAGCAGCGCAAATAGCCATCATCAGGAAATGCAGTCAACTAGGAATGGGACCAGGAGGTTTTTATACACCGGAGTACCCGGGGGGGCAAGAATGAAGCTAAAGATGATGAGCTTAGGCAAGGATTGGTATCCGTATGCCAAGACCTACCAAACCACGAGGATACAAGATGGAGTCTCACCACCGGGAATACCCGAAGAGTTCCATCCGGTAAATACACAAGTCATGGAAGTCGCTTAGCAGTTGGAAGCTGAACAGATTCCAAACATACAAGTAGACATTTGCATTGTGAACTTCTACGAGAAAGATGGGCGACTTGAACTTCACCAGGATAAGGACGAGACAATAGAGTCTCTCGAAAGAGGGATACCCGTAGTGTCTTCGTCCATTGGGGATGATGCAGAATTTTTATACGGCGAGCAGAAGCGTGCGGACCGTGCTAATAAGTTAATACTTAAGTCAGAGGATGTATTAGTTATGGGAGGAGAATCAAGGATGTTATACCATGGGATTAAGAGAATCAAGCTGAATACAGCACCGTCAGCAGTAATCAATGCGACGCATATGAGACCAGGGAGATTAAACCTAACCTTTAGACAATATTAGCCATGTAATCTTAGTATGGGATAAGGAATGAGATGTAAGATTAAAGCACATGTTGTAAAAAGGATGGTTATTAATAAAATAACAGTGTTGTTCATATCAATTGTTACGACTCTTGTTATACCATCATTACTCATGAAGCTTGTGAATACAATTAGGTCATGGACTCGGTACGGAAGGTGCGCTAAGCATACTTACAGAGGCACAGGCCGACGCCAGCGGTACTATCCTCACCGGCACCTTTCCGATTAATGGGATTGAGGCATCAGTTCTCTTCGACTCAAGGGCCTCACATACCTTTGTCTCGGCATCTTTTGTGAGAAGGTTGGGGCTAGACGCTGATGAGCTACCCGATTTCACGGTTACGCTCCCGTCTAAGGAGAAGGTTCTTTGCACTCGCTACTACCAAGGAGCCATTGTCAGAATTAAGGGGGAAGACTTTCCAGTCAGTTTTATTGAGTTCAGGGAGTTGGAATTTGATGTTATTTTCGGGATGAACTGGTTGGAGCGGCACAAGGGACGTATCCTCTGCGCCGAGCATAGACTGCTGCTTAGGAGTCCGTCTGGGGTAACAATATCGTACCGCCAGAGGCCCAGAGAGCCTTCGACCAAGATCATCACCGCTATGGCAATGTATAAGGAGTTGAGGAGGAAGGAAGAAGTGTACCTCTGCTATGTACAGTACATAGAGAGAGACCCCGAGTTCGACCTCAACTTACCGGTAGTGTCGGAGTTTCCCGATCTCTTTCCACGGGAACTGCCCGGCATGCCACCCACTCGGGAGGTAGAGTTCACCATCGAGCTGCTACCTGGTACCGGACCGATAGCCAAGGCACCATACCGCATGGCTCCGGCAGAGATGAATGAGTTAAAAGAACAGTTAAAAGATTTGTTAGACAAGGGATTCATTAGACCAAGTGTATCACCATGGGGAGCGCCAGTTCTCTTTGTGAAGAAGAAGGATGGTAGTCTCCGCCTCTGCATCGACTACAGAGAGGTGAATGCAGTGACAGTGAAGAATAAGTACCCACTACCCCGCATTGACGATCTGTTCGATCAGTTGAAGGGAGCATCTGTGTTTTCCAAGATTGATCTCAGATCGGGGTATCATCAGATAGCCATTAAGGAGGGAGACATTGAGAAGACGGCATTCCGGACACGATACGGCCACTATGAGTTTACAGTGATGCCGTTCGGTTTGTCCAACGCACCGGCGAAATTTATGGATCTGATGAACCGCTTGTTCCCGGAGCAGCTGAACAAGTCGGTTGTGGTGTTCATTGATGACATTTTAATATACACAAAATCAAGAGCTGAGCATGAGGAACATCTGAGGAGAGTACTGGAGATATTGAGGTTGAACCAGCTATATGCTAAGTTCTCCAAGTGTGAGTTTTGGCTTGACCAGGTCTCTTTCCTGGGTCATGTCATCTCAGATGTTGGGATCTCGGTGGATCCAGCAAAGATTGATGCCGTGCGTACTTGGCCGAGACCGAAGACAGTTACCGACATTCGGAGCTTCCTTGGCTTGGCAAGTTACTACCGGCGGTTTGTTAAAGATTTCAGCAAGGTCGCAAAGCCGATGACCAGTCTGATGAAGAAAGATGCACCGTTCTTATGGACGGCTGACTGTGAGAGATCATTTCAGAGTTTGAAAGACTCACTGACCACTGCACCGGTTCTGACCATTCCAGACGCTACGGAGGGCTTTGAGGTTTACTGTGATGCATCCGGCAGAGGGCTGGGTTGTGTGCTCATGCAACATGGCAAGGTGGTGGCACATGCCTCACGCCAGTTGAAGAAACATGAGGAGAACTACCCCACACATGATTTAGAGCTGGAAGATGTAGTCTTCGCTTTGAAGATATGGCGCCATTACTTATACGAGGTTAGTGTGACGATCTACACCGATCACAAGAGCTTGAAATATATATTCACTCAGAAGGAGTTGAATCTCAGATAAAGGAGATGGTTAGAATTTCTGAAAGACTATGGCATTGACCTCCAGTACAAAGAAGGGAAGGCCAATGTTGTAGCAGACGCCCTGAGCCGTCGAGCACACTCACTCCATTCGCTTGTCTCTTTCTCCAGCTTGGTTGATGAGGTGCGAGAGGCTCAGAGGGCAGATGAGTATATGAGAGAGGTCAGACCGAAGCTGACAGATGGTACCTTTGAGAGTCAGAAATATGACTTCAGACTTCACGACGATGATCTGATCAGACTTAAGGGCAGGTTATGCATACCACGGGGCAATACGGATCTGAAAGACCGCATACTTAGGGAATCACACTGTTCTTCACTTTCCATCCATCCGGGAGCCTCTAAGATGTATAAAGCCATGAAGAGATACTTCTGGTGGTCGGGGATGAAGACAGATGTTACCGAGTTCGTCTTGAGGTGTCTCACTTGCCAGAAGGTGAAATTCGAGCACCGACGACCGGGCGGAATGGTACAGTCGATGCCAGTTCCGGAATGGAAGTTCCATGATATCTCCATGGACTTTGTAGTTGGACTCCCACCTGCTCAGGGAGGTCTCAACATGATATGGGTGGTGGTGGATCACCTTACCAAAGTAGCCCGATTCATACCGATGCAGGATACTTGGAAGGTGACCAAATTAGCTGAGTTATTTGAAAAAGAAATCATGAGACATCACGGGATACCGAAGACCATAGTGTCAGATAGAGATACCAGATTCCTTTCGAGGTACTGGAGAGCTACTAGAGAAGCGTTGGGTACAGAACTGAAGTTGAGTACCGCGTTCCATCCTCAGACAGATGGTCAGACTGAGCGTACGATTCAGACACTCAAGGACATGCTGAGAGCATGTGCCTTAGACTTCCAGGGCAGTTGGATTGACAAACTACATCTGATCGAGTTTTCATACAACAACATCTATCACACTTCGATCAAGATGGAACCTTTTCAAGCGTTGTACGGTAGACCATGTCGTACACCGATCTGCTGGGATGAGTCGAGTGAGACGGTCATTATAGGACCAGAATATCTAGAACAAGTTAAGGCTGAAGTTCAACAAATCAGGGAGAATATGAAAGCTGCTCAAGATAGGCAGAAGTCGTATGCTGTTGTTCGACGACGAGACCTGGAGTTCGTAGTGGGCGACCGGGTATTTCTATGGGTATCACCGATGAAGGGTGTGTTTAGATTTGGGCAGAAGGGCAAGCTGAGCCCTAAATTTGTTGGTCCTTATGAGATTGCGGAGCGGGTGGGCCCGGTTGCTTACAGGTTGAATTTACCTGCTGAACTAGGTAAAGTGCATGATGTTTTTCATGTATCACAGCTAAAGAAATACATGCACCACCCCTCCCATGTGTTGGAACCTGAAACGTTGATGTTGGAGCCGAATATGAGATCCTTGGAGACTCCTCATAGAATCTTGGATAGTAAGACTAGGGACACTCGCCATAAGTCAGTGCGACTGGTGAAGGTTCTCTGGTCTAACCAAGATGTCGAAGAGGCCACGTGGGAATTAGAGGATAAGATGAGGGCGAAGTACCCTTCTTTGTTTACCGACTAGATTGTCTGTATAGGGTACGGGGCGTAGCCCTTTTTAAGGGGGTAGAGCTTCCTCGCTTTTGAGTTAGGAAACGAACATGTTTGTCGCTTGTTTGGTTGTGTAAGATATGATTTTGCGTAAGTTGCTACACTTTGGTGATAAGTTTGAGATATGTATAATACTTATGTATTGTATTTGTGGTAGAACTTTGAGTCTTGAGATGTGTGAATGAGAATATAAGATGTGGTGTTAAGATTGAGAAATTGAGTACCGTGAATGATTAAGCATATGTGTGAACTTTGGGGACAAAGTTCTTTTAAGGGGGGTAGATTGAAATACCCCAAACTTAGATATGGTGTTTAAGTGATAAACTAAGATATAAGAAGGCTAAATAATGCCTTAGAAACATTAAGATACCATTTTAATCAAAGAAAACACCAAAAGAGCAGTTTAAGCAAAAACATGCTCTAAGCTTAGAGAAACTTGGGTGAGCACCCAAATATCATTCTTAGACCTTAGTAATATCCTAAGGGTCATTTTAAACCAATTACCAAAGGAAACCAAGCTTGAAAACAAGTTAAAACACAAAATGTGCTTTAAGGAGTCTTAATGCACATTTTTGAAAATTGTCTTAGAAAGGGGTTTTAAATGGCTAAATGCCCATGATTACTCCTTAATTAACTTGTGTGCTAGTTATTATCACATTAGGAAGTCTAAATCAATGGGAAATCAAAAATTTCACAAATATGTGCACTAATTTGTGAATAGTAACCAAATAGTGCCTAGTTTAGTCTTTAATCAATTAAGTCTAATTAATTGGTCAAACAAGACCATGACTAGCCTAATTAATGAGGGGGCCGGTTTTCTAAGGGTGTGAGTCACCAAGAGTAGCCAATTAATGTTTGAAGAAAAAGAGGAAAAGTAAGTGGTTACTATTTGCTTTTAAGGAATCAAATATCTTATATGCCACCTCTCTCCTCCTTTCTTCATTCTTCATCTTCTCCATCGATTTCTCTTGCTCTCTTTCTTCTCTTTCATGTAAGAAGACAACTCCATGCTAGCTCCATCTTCTTTTGCCCACATCTTGCTCATTTAAGCTCCAAAATCAAAACCAAGCACATATATCTCTTAGTTAGCTCAAACTCTTCCTTTCTATCTTTTCAAAACTTCAAGAGCCTCATTTTGGAGCCAAGGAAAACCGCCATTAGAGGAGGAAACTCAAGCTTGGAGACTCCATTAGCTTCTCCATTATCTTAAGGTAAAGAATATGTAAGAAAAATGAAGTTCCCACCATTTCTTCACATGTCCGAAAATTATCACTCATGGGGCTTCATGTTTATGCCTTGTTCTAGCTTATTTTCTATTCTCCAAGGGATAGAGGAGGTCCCTCTTGCTTCATATCCAAGCTTATTCTAAGAATCCAAGGTAAAACAATCAATTTAATACCTTAAAGTACCTTTTTAACCTAGGGTTTGTTCCTTAAGGTTAATGTATTGTCTAGCACTCATTAGAGTCATTGGTTATTAGTTAGAACATTGGCAAGAAGAGTTTAAGTGGTGACCGAGATTGTTCAAGGAAAAAGGCTAAGGAGGAAAGTTTGTGAGATTGTAAAAGACAAGGTAAATTACTTACCTTAAGGTGTTTTATTGTTTAAGGGAATGGGATTTAGATATGTGATGAGTTTGGTGAAGAGTTTACATTGGGAAAAGGGGTTATAAAACCTAGGAGAAAGAACAATGATTATACTTGTGAACTTGTGACTAAGGAGTAAATGAGAAAATGAGATAGTTTAAGAATGTCAAGGTGAATTATAAGAGCATTTAAACTGCAATGGGAGCCTTGTTGTGTGTATTTGCAGGTCAAAGGCTATATATATTGAGGAAAGTCAGTGTTTAAGATTTATTCATTTAAGGGCCTAAGAGCCAAGTCATTTAAGGGCCTAAGTGCCAAGCAGTATAAGTTTATGCACTATATTGTGATGTAGTGTAGTTTTGGTGTATGATGTGTGTTAAGGAGGTTTAATGAGAGTTTGAATATTGATAGCTATTTGATGGTGAGAAACTAAATGTTTTGGTGCAATAATATACTAGAGAACCCATGGCAAAATTTAGTGAAGAACCTAAGTGTTTAAGATGTGTAAGGAGATTTTATGACTATGGAAGTACTAAGAAACTTTAGGAGTAGTTTTGATGAAGAAGGGCGAGTTTAAGGTGTTTTATGAGTTATAATGACTTAGGCACCATCATGGAGGATTTAGGGATCAAATGAATGTCTTGGCATATACTTGTGTAGTTAGGACTTGGGCAAATATTGGTAAACAAGTAGGAAGGAAAATAATATTTTGGTAGAGGGAGGCATAAACTTGTGTAGAAACTTTAAGTATTTGCATAAAGGAGTTTTAGATGGTGAAAGATGCTTGGGAGATGATGTTATAGTGGTGAGGAAGCATTTGGCATAGTGGTTACATTAGGTATGAACCACCATATAGAAACCTAGTGGGAAACATTACAAGTGTTGGCATTATCATAAGGAGAATGCATAATGACTAAGGTGGATATTGGTGAGTGATTTAATGAGTTTAGTGAGGGCTTAAGGTGTATTTGAAGTACCAGATGAGGTTAGAACATACTAGGATATATGAGGTGAAGTTTGGAGACAAATGGGAATTTAGACACAAGGGTCTGGAGCCGACCGACCTTAGGGACCGGACCTGCAAGGTCGGACGAGCTCAGTTTACACTACCGGAAATAGTTTCTGGAATGAACCGACCTTGGGGACCGAACTTGCAAGGTCGGTCGGGCTTGTATTTTGTGTACGAATTGAGTCTCTGGAATGGACCGACCTTGGGACCGGACTTACAAGGTCGGTCATGCCTACAATTTTGTACGGGAATTGGTCTCTGGAATCGACTGACCTTGGGACCGACCTTGGCAAGGTCGGTCGGGCTTAGATTTCCTACGGGGAAAACTCTCGGGCATGGACCGACCTTGTGGACCGGACTTGCAAGGTCGGTCGGGGTAAAATTTTCAAACGGTAATATGTCCTGGAATGGACCGACCTTGGGTAAGGTCGGTCGGTAAGGTCGGTCGAGCCAAAAACAAAAAAAAAAAGAAATTTTAAATTCTAAAGATGCTAACTGATTATAAGGTATGTGTTGGGCAAAATAGTAGTTAAACTATCTTGCTAATTATGGGCAGTGAACCCAATCTTTGTAGTACAACAAGGTCGTATCCACAGAGACTTCGCAATTATCTAATTAATTATCCAGTTTAGCAAATGTACAAAAAGGCAAATAAAAATGCATAAAATGTAAATTGGGGTTTAGCCGGAGGCAAGCTTGATTTTCAGAATTAGTATAGAAATAATAAATACAGTAAAATAGAGTAAATGGATGGAAAAAGGTATCCTAGGATAGCGGGGGAATTTCCTAAATTACTTAAACAATTTTATAATCCTGTCTCAAATATTTATTGCCTATTAGAGTTAATAATTGTCAGTTACGAACTCCTATTAATAGCCTTAGTATTTTCCTGCTCAATCCGGAGTGTAAATACCAAGATTAATTCCTTTGTGGTACTTTGACTATCTCAAAATCATATATTGATAGCTACCAAATAAATGCAGTATTTTGTCAGAATAAGCATTTAACAATATTTGCTGAAAGGAATTAAAACAAGTTTAATACGTGAAACAGGTGATAAATATTTATTTAAGTACAGACAATAATTATAATCCTAATTTGCTCTTATTTGTCTGTTAAGAATTTATCTTGTGGCCTTCCTAAATCATAGATAAGGACAACTCTTAATTAAATCAATAGACTTTTTACAATCAGAAAAAGTCTAAAATCATTAATTAGCTTTAAGTGAGAATTCTTTTATAACAGCGATGGATTTTATCTGCTAATCAAGGAGATAATATCTAACGTTTTTCTCTCTTTGTGGTCTATTCTCAGATTTACAAAATCATTGAAATAAGAGAAACCGTAAATGCATAAAAATGATCAGTTCTTAAGCATTTAATAATTTAGAGAGACAAAACAAATATTTATAAGCAAACTTGGTATTAATAATAAGTCTGAATTATTTAGGGTCAAACCCCATCCTAGGATACGAGTAAAATCACTCAGACATTAACAGTAATAAAAGGAAACAGAAATAGCCATTAATTTGGAGACTGCCGGCGGAGACTGGACTGCGATTCGCTTCTGCTCCAGCTCCCTTTTCTTCTGTTCTTCTTATCGTGTTTCTGCTTCGTGGTGGAATGAAGAATAAAACTAAAATGGAGAAGTGGGAGATAAGAGGATGGAATGGATCGTGGGAGTGAGCGATGGTTTATTTACTGGATGGGATGATACGTCTACTGCTTTGGATTGTGAGGAAGGGAATTAATTTATTTGAGCAGAGGGCGTGGGTTTATATAGAGAAAGGAAGAAGAGGAAGGAAGGAGAAAGGCTGGATCACGCGTGAAGATAAGGAGGTGCCAGTTGATTGCTCAATTGATTGCTCATTGATTGCTCTCATTTATTGCAGGGGACAGAGCGTGCAGAGTAGATGGATAAGCAGACAGTGGACGAGTTGCAGAGAGTCGGCGAGGCAAGTTGCAGACGGCGCGCGAAGAAGAAAACTGTTCGCGTCTCAGATCTGGAATTTTTACACGCGTCCGCGTGGTGTCCTCCTGCTTGTCCGCCTCGTTTGTAGGCGGTTGCATTGTGCGAGGTGTGTCTCGTCCGCCTGCTTGTCCGCCTCGTTTGTAGGCGGTTGTAATTGTTTCTTGCGCGCGCGAGTTCTTACTCACGTCCGCCTCCAAAACCGCCTCCATACCATGCGGTTGCAATATATGTTGACCTAATTTCCTTCCAACTTTGACCGGCTCTAGTTTCTTCGTTTGGACTCCCGTTTTCTGAGCCGTTTGCGTCTACGCGTTCGTCTCTTTGTCTACTTCACTCCCAGCTTGGTTTTCCTCATGTTTAAACCAATAATTTTGTGAGATAAACAATAAAACATAAACTAGAGGAAAACTAACCGAAGTGGAGAAATGAGCAAGAAAAGTGCTAATATTATATATGACACCTATAAAACATGCTCATTTGGACACTTATCACACCCCCCACTTATCTTTTTGCTTGTCCTCAAGCAAAACCACGTACCCAAGTAAGTAGGAATGCTCAATACTAACAAATATTATTATGAAGGGTAGGATAAACATGATCTTTTTTAACTTATTGAGGAGTGTGAAAAATTAACTGCTGGTGGCATAGGTGTGCTCAGGGTAAAAATAAAATATAGAGTTTCGGGGTATGATCCAAGGTACTTCAATGTTTCTTTTAGGTGACTGAGAACTTTTACCATGGCCAACTCTCTCAAGATTGGGCATTGAGGAGAAAACAAAAGGAAAAATAGATTTATGCATTTGTTTCACTTTTGCATAAGAGATGAGAAAATGTAGGCATAACGCCTTTGTATTTAAGAACACTCAACTCTCTTTTTTGGTTACCAATGGTGTCTCACATGTCCCTTATTTTTTTTGTATTCCTTTCTTTTCTTTTTTTTAACAGAGAAACACCCCTTAGCAATCCCTAAGAGAGAAGACGAAAGAAACCCTGAGCAATAAAAATCCACCCATTTGCAGATTATTGGTCACACCGCATTAAAATGCTCTCCAAAAGTAATCAAAATTTAAAATTTCTACCATTTCCCTCAATTCATAACAATATTTATTCTTAAAGAGAACAACCTACATAAAAGGGTCCATAATATTTGA
Organism: Limonium bicolor; assembly: GCA_023374045.1. Classification (NCBI taxonomy): domain Eukaryota; kingdom Viridiplantae; phylum Streptophyta; class Magnoliopsida; order Caryophyllales; family Plumbaginaceae; genus Limonium; species Limonium bicolor. Next base: position 9,213 of record JAIOTZ010002287.1, on the reverse strand, counting down.
ATTGGACAAACGCATGATAAGGAGAGATTAAACATTTAAGCACAAAATGTCACCGAAAAGGGCACACTCCCCCCACTTAAATTGAACAATGTCCTCATTGTTCACCAGAAAAACAAGGGAAGGTTTCAGAAGACCTTTTCGGTAAGTAGATAAAAAGAGATATCACAAAGATCACAAATAAACATTTAAGCACATAACGCTCCTCTGCAGTTTTATTTAATTAAAGCATAATTAAAGAAACTGGTACTCCCCTGAGATTATTTTTGCTAGCGTTATAAGAGTTCCCCCACACTTGAGCTTCAGCCTCAAGTAGCGTAGCTTGGTTGCGGTGTAGACATGAATTTGTATCTGCTTAAGACACTAGAAGCAACCATACTACAAACGGGTTAAGAGTTAGCAAAAATAAAATTACAAGAGAACCTGAAAATTAAAAGAGCAATAAAATGAAATAAACTTCATCCGGGTTGCCTCCCGGGAAGCTGCCCTTCTTTAACGTCTTTGGCTAGACGCCCGCTTCGTTATCCTGGATCAAAAATATAATAACAATAATTCTGCCAGAAAAACGAAGTTGACAGTAATTAATAACAAACCACCTGGATCAAAACGAACGTTACTTCGGCAAATATAATAGGAAAATGAATACTCCACAAAACCTGGTGTTTGAGGAGGTACTGTCGGTAGCGTAGTTCTAACGGAGACCAGGTGTGATTGGCTTTGCTTCCTCAAATGGAAGATGTAAAAATCCTCCTCTTGTTGAGGCTTATGGTAATCAATGTCAGAGGAAGTGGCTCCTTGAAATTGATTATAGCACTCTCTTCTGATGGCTCGAAGGGAGGCGGTATCTCCTCCTTCTCAAGGTTGAGGATGTATCCACCTTCATCTTCTGGGTAGAGCACGGAGAAGGAGGGGAAAAGTAGTTGACTTCAGAGGGAGGAAATTCCATGAAGTCTAAGGAGAAACTCTCTTCTGAGGGTTGTCTTCATAATCAAGCTGATGGTTGTCTGGTGATGGATTCTCTAATTCGAATAGGGGAGGAGGTGGAGAGTAGCTCATGTCCTTAGCAGGTTGTTCCTCCTCATGAACCACTTCATTTAGTTGTTGAAGCGGTTGTTCCATGTGTTCGATCTGATCTAGCGTCTCTGCTGGATCCTTTCAACTGTGAGGTAAATTCTGCCATCATTCTCTTAAAATGGCGTTGTCTCTCTCTATTGCAACCATAGGACAATGGGAACTTTCATGGTCTCCTCCACACTCTTGGCACACAAAGATGGGGATAGGCTTGAGAGATGACTTGTAATCCTCCAAGAGAGCTCTCAATTCAGCATTTGGGTCTGAACATTGGGGGCTTTCATGGTACTCTCCGCACCTTTGACAGACACTCCATTGATTGTAGTCCTCTGCGCCATAGGGGTAACCATACCAATCTTCTGCTTGATCGTAGTGACCATCCATCAGAATTAAGTACCTTTAAAAACAAAACAAAAAAAAATTATACACAAAAAGGGCAAATAACGAAAATAAAAGAAAAACTAAACAGATAATAAACCAGATAGTTGGACCGAAGTCCCCGGCAACGGCGCCAAAAACTTGTTGGGCAAATAGTAGTTAAACTATCTTGCTAATTATGGGCAGTGAACCCAATCTTTGTAGTACAACAAGGTCGTATCCACAGAGACTTCGCAACTATTAAAAATTATCCAGTTAGTTAATGCACAAAAAGATAAATAAAAAATGCATATAATGTAAATTGGGGTTTAGCCGGAGGCAAGCTTGGTTTTTAGGATTAGTACAGAAATAATAAAACAGTAATATAAAGTAAATGGATGAAAAGGGTATCCTAGGATAGCGGGGGAATTTCCTAAATTACTAAAACAATTTTATAAACCTGTCTCAATTATTTATTGTCTATTAGAGTTAATAATTGTCAGTTACGAACTCCTATTAATAGCCTTAGTATTTTCCTGCTCAATCCGGAGTGTAAATACCAAGATTAATTCCTTTGTGGTACTTTGACTATCTCAAAATCATATTGAAAGTTACCAAATAAATGCAGTATTTGTCAGAAAAAGCATTTAACAATATTTTGCTGAAAGGAATTAAAACAAGTTTAATAAGTGAAACAGGTAATAAATATTATTTAAGTACAGACATTAATTATAATCCTAATTTGCTTTTATTTGTCTGTTAAGAATTAATCTTGTGGCCTTCCTAAATCATAGATAAGGACAACTCTTAATTAAATCAAGACTTTTTACAATCAGAAAAAGTCTAAAATCATAATTAGCTTTAAGTGAGAATTCTTTTTATAACAGCGATGGATTTTATCTGCTAATCAAGGAGAATAATATCTAACGTTTATCTCTCTTTGTGGTCTATTCTCAGATTTACAAAATCATTGAAATAAGAGAAACCGTAAATGCATAAAAATGATCAGTTCTTAAGCATTTAATAATTTAGAGAGACAAAACAAATATTTATAAGCAAACTTGGTATTAATAATAAGTCTGAATTATTTAAGGTCAAACCCCATCCTAGGATACGAGTAAAATCACTCAGACATTAACAGTAATAAAAAGGAAACAGAAATAGCCATTAATTTGGAGACTGCCCGCGGAGACTGGACTGCGATTCGCTTCTGCTTCAGCTCCCTTTTCTTCTGTTCTTCTTATCGTGTTTCTGCTTCGTGGTGGAATGAAGAATAAAACTAAAATGGAGAAGTGGGAGATAAGAGGATGGAATGGATCGTGGAAGTGAGCGATGGTTTATTTACTGGATGGGATGATACGTCTACTGCTTTGGATTGTGAGGAAGGGAATTGATTTATTTGAGCAGAGGGCGTGGGTTTATATAGAGAAGGAAGAAGAGGAAGGCAGGAGAAAGGCTGGATCACGCGTGAAGATAAGGAGGTGCCAGTTGATTGCTCAATTGATTGCTCTCATTTATTGCAGGGGACAGAGCGTGCAGAGTAGATGGATAAGCAGACAGTGGACGAGTTGCAGGCGAAGGCAAGTTGGAGACGACGACGGGCGAAGAAGATAAGCTCGCTCGCGTTAATTTCAGATCTGGATTTTACACGCGTCCGCCTCAGCGTCCGCCTGTCTGGGAGGCGGTTGCCTTTGCTCTGCGCCTGACGTCCGCCTGCATAACCGCCCAGGAACAAGGCGGTTGCTCTTTGTGCCCGCGAGTCCCGCCGTCCTCCTGGCTGTCCGCCTGCATAACCGCCCAGGAACAAGGCGGTCGCTCTCTTGTCCGCCTGTGAATCAGGCGGTTCCTAGGGTTGCAGGGGCGGACACACCTCTGTTGTGTGCTCGTCGCGTGACTCTCTTCTACCGGCTCTAGATTCTTCGTTTGGACTCCGTTTTCTGAGCCGTTTGCGTCTATGCGTTCGTCTCTTCGTCTACTTCACTCCCAGCTTGGTTTTCCTCATGTTTAAACCAATAATTTTGTGAGATAAACAATAAAACATAAACTAGAGGAAAACTAACCGAAGTGGAGAAATGAGCAAGAAAAGTGCTAATATTATATATAAAATACACCTATAAATCATGCTCATTTGGACACTTATCACATGTGCCTTAGACTTCCAGGGCAGTTGGATTGACAGATTGCATCTGATCGAGTTTTCATACAACAACAGCTATCACGCTTCGATCAAGATGGCACCTTTTCAAGCGTTGTACGGTAGACCATGTCGTACACCGCTCTGCTGGGATGAGTCGAGTGAGACGGTCATTATAGGACCAGAGTACTTAGAGCAAGTTAAGGCTGAAGTTCAGCAAATCAGGGAGAACATGAAAGCTGCTCAAGATAGGCAGAAGTCGTATGCTGATGTTTGACGATGGGACCTAGAATTCGCAGTGGGCGACCAGGTATTTCTGCGAGTTTCACCAATGAAGGGTGTATTCAGGTTTGGGCAGAAGGGCAAATTAAGCCCGAAGTTTTTGGTCCTTATGAGATTACGGAGCGGGTGGGCCCAGTTGCTTACAGGTTGAATCTACCTGCTGAACTGGGTAAAGTGCATGATGTTTTTCATGTTTCACTGCTAAAGAAATACATGCACCACCCCTCCCATGTGTTAGAACCTGAGAGGTTGACATTAGAACCAAATATGAGATCCGTGGAGACTCCTCAGAGAATCTTGGACAGTAAGACTAGGGACACTCGCCACAAGTCAGTGCGACTGGTGAAGGTTCTCTGGTCAAACCAGGATGTCGAAGAGGCCACGTGGGAATTAGAGGATAAGATGAGGGCGAAGTACCCTTCTTTGTTTACTGACTAGATCGTCTGTATAGGGTACGGGGCATACCCCTTTTTAAGGGGGGTAGAGCTTCCTCGCTTTTGAGTTAGGAAACGAACTTGTTGTTGTTTGTTTGGTTGTTTAAGATGTGATTTTCTGTAAGTTGCTACACTTTGGTGTTAAGTTTGAGTTATGTATAATACTTATGTATTGTATTTGAGATGGACCTTTGAGTCTTGAGATGTGCGAATGTGAATATAAGATGTGGTGTTGAGATTAAGGGAATTAAGTACCGTGAATGGTTAAGCATATATGTGAACTTTGGGGACAAAGTTCTTTTAAGGGGGGTAGATTGAAATACCCCAAACTTAGATATGGTGTTTAAGTGATAAACTAAGATATAAGAAGGCTAAATAATGCCTTAGAAACATTAAGAAACCATTTTAACCAAAGAAAACATAAGGAAACACCAAAAGAGCAGTTTAAGCAAAAACGTGCTCTAAGTTTGGAGAGACTTGGGTGAGCACCCAAATATCATTCTAAGACCTTAGTAATATCCTAATGGTCATTTTAAACCAATTACCAAAGAACACCAAGCTTGAAAACAAGTTAAAACACAAAATGTGCTTTAAGGAGTCTTAAAGCACATTTTTGAAAAATTGTCTTGTAAATAGGTTTTGAGTGGCTAAATGTCCATCATTACCCTTTAATTAACATGTTTACTAGTTAGTATCACATTAGGAAGTCTAAATCAGTGGGAAATCAAAAATTTCACAATTATGTGCCTTGTTTAGTGAATAGTAACCAAATAATGCTAGTTTAAGACATTAGTCAAAGTAAGTCAATTAGTTGGTCAAACAAGACCATGACTTGCCTTAATTAATAGGGGGCCGGTTTTCTAAGGGTGTGACTCACCATGAGTAGCCAAATGATATTAGAAAAGAAGAGGGAAAAGTAAGGAGTTACTATTTACTTTAAGAAAACAAATATCTTACTTTACTTACCTCTCTCCTCTTCTCTTCATTCTTCATCTTCTCCACCGGTTTTCCTTGCTCTCTTTCTTCTCTCTCACGTAAAACTCAACCTCCATGCTAGCTCCATCTAGCTTTGATCACTACTTGCTCATTTTAGCTCCAAAACCAAAACAAATTACATATTCTTCTTAGTTAGCTCAAGCTCTCTCTTTCTATCTTTTCAAAACTTCAAGAGCTTTGATTTGGTGCCAAGCCAAACCACCATTAGAGGAGGAAACTCAAGCTTGGAGACTCCATTGGCTTCTCCATTCTCTTAAGGTAAAGAAAGTGTAAGAAAATCTAGGTTTCCATCACTTTTCTTCATGACCGAAAATACATACTCATGGGGCTTCATTTTAATGCCTTGTTCTAGCTTGTTTTCTACTCTCCAAAGGATAGAGGAGGTCCTTCTTGCTTCATATCCAAGCTTGTCTTGAGAAACCAAGGTAAAACAATCACCTTAATACCTTAAAGCACATTTTTAACCTAGGGTTTGTTCCTTAGGGTTAATGTATTATCTAGTACTCATTGGAGCCATTGGATATTGGTTAGAACATTGGCAAGGAGAGTTTAAGTGGTGACCGAGATTGAGCAAGGAAAGACCTAAGGAAGAAAGTTTGTAAAGCTTAAAAAAGAACAAGGTAAATTACTTACCTTAAGGTGTTTTATTGTTTAAGGGAATGGGATTTAGATATGTGATGAGTTTAGTGTAGAGTTTACATTAGAAAAGGGGTATATATAACCTAGGAGAAACAATGACTATGTTTGAGAACTTGTGACTAAGGAGCCAATGAGAAAAGAGATAGTCAAACAATGTTGAGATGAATTACAAGAAGCATTTTATTTCAATGGGAGCCTTGTTGTGTGTATTCGCAGGTTAAAGGCAAATATATGTGGAAATTCAGTGGTTAAGATTATTGTCATTTAAGGGCCTAAGTGCCAAGCATTTAAGTTTATACACTATATGATGATGTGGTGTAGTTTTGGTGTAAATTGTGTGTCAAGATGATGTAATGGGAATTTGAGTGATCTTGGTTGTTTAATGGTGAAAAACCAAGTGTTTAGGTGTAGTGATATACTAGAGAACCTATGTCCAAATTTGAAGGAAAAACATGATGTTTAAGATAATCTAAGGAGATTATATGACTAAGGAAGTACTAGGAATCTTGGGTGTTGTGTTGGCTAAAAAGAAATGAATCTAAGATGTTCTAGAGAACTAGGGAGACTTAGGCATGCCTATGAGTAACTAAGGGTCACAATGGTGAATTTTAGGTACCAAGACCTTGATAAAAGAAGCTAGGAAACTTGTGTAAGTTTGATGTAAATGAGTGTAAAACTTTTAGTTGGTTTAGGTAGAAACTAGAGTTTAGAATTTAGGGAAGGCTTGGAAAATGTAATAGGGGTGGAAAGTAGTGTATATGGTGTGGTCAAGTTCTTAAGGAGGGAACTTTTGGCTAGTAGAAGTTCTAGGTGAAAGGGATATTGAAATGTAGGAAAGAAATAAGTGTTAAGTGTTGGTAGTTGTTGTAAGAATTGAGTAAAGGGTTGGAATGATCTTTGGAGGTTATTTTAATGAGTATGGAGGATGATTTAAGGTGGGTTTAAGGGTCTAAATGATGTTAGAACACATTAGGATGCTTGGGGAAAATTTTGGAATTGAAAGAACAACTTAAGAGTAAAGTTTGTAGTGGTCCGACCCAGTTCTGGGTCCGACGGACCTCTGTTAAGCCACCGTAAATGTTCTGGAATGGTCCGACCCAGGGGACTTGGGTCGGACATGGGTCGGACGGGAGAGTTTTAAAAGACGGGAAAATTTCTGGAATGGTCCGACCCAGTTGGTTGGGCCAGACGTGGGTCGGACAAGTGGAACTTTTCAAACCCGATAGTTACTGGAATGGTCCGACCCAGTTGGTTGGGTCGGACGGTGGGTCGGAAGACCCTTAACACTTAAAAAAAATTTAAGGATTCATGATGGTGTTAATAGTACACCATTAAGAGGGTAATGATGATTAGAAACCTAAAGACCTGAGGGGATTAAGTTAAGTTAAGTATAAGTTCATAAGTTTAAGGTTAAGTTGCAAGGTTAAGTTATAAGACCTAAGAAGTGTTAAATGGGGACCACTAAGGGTTAAATAAGTTAAATAAGTTAAGCAATGTATAGATACTTAATCATATAAGTTGGATGGATATTTTAGGACTTGAAAGTTGGAAACCGGAGGAGTATTAAACAACCGGGACGATCGACGGTGAACGGTACAATCTTTCTTGTGACCTGCTTGCTAATGAGGTGTCCCTCGGCTTGTGTGCTATCTGTTTAATTGCTATGACTAAGACAAGATAAAGCATGCAACCGGTTATATTTGTTCCCGTTGTGAATGTGTTTTCCTTACACTAACCCACGAGACTTGAGATTGTTACTAACTAAGTTTAGTACTTACTGAGTTAAGAATAAGAGTTAAGTATTGGTGAATGTTGGTTAATACCCGATAAGGTTTAACTAACACATGGTGGGTAAGATTTTTACTAACTGGAACTTGAGTGAGGAAACCCGGGACTGACTCCGGTCATGCATGCTAAGGAAAGGGGGACGGTATCTGAATCAGATCCGCCCTCCGCTTAAGGACTTGTCTTCGGACTTGTAGCCTAGGGCCGGTTGCCGGCTCAGCTACGCTGGACTCCCGTCCAGGGTAGGTGGCATTAACATGGTGCGGTAGGATCACCTAAATCCTAGGTTTGAGATTAAGCTACAACCATTTCCATTCTAGGAACGGTTTGTATACTGAGATTAAGTTAAGGTTAAGATTGAGGTAAGATAAGGAACTGAGGTTAAGGAATTCAGGGCTAAGGAGGGGGTTACTAACCCGCTTGATCAGGGAACGTTTGTGTCGTTCAATGTGTGTGAACTATGTATGTTCATCTGTGGATTGTTGTTTATTGCACTTCATATCATGCTTGTGTACGTAATCAATTTCCATGCTATCGACAATTAGTCGTCGTAGCCCCGTTAGCTTGGGGGCCATGAGAGGGAGTACCAGCATTCGTGCTAACCCCCTTTCGGGGCTGTTTTTACACTTGCAGGTAAGCGGCCGATGAAGTCACACCACGAGAGTAGGAGCGGGTAGCCCTAGGTGGGACTTTATTTTTGAGTACGGGTTGCGCTTGTGCTCCCGTCTGTTCATATTGAAACTTATGTAAGTTTGTGGCTATGACTTAGATATTTAAACTCGGTTGGCTGGTGGTATTTTGGATGGTGATGTTTTGGTCGGTTGTTTACTTTGGATAAGTGTTGTAATATTATAAGGCCGGTATGTTCTAATGATCAGACCGTGGCAAGGTCCAGGTGTTTGTTATTTCCGCTGCGATGAATTCGATTAAGTGTTAAGTTTTGCGATAACCACGATTAGCTTTGGACGGGGTGTTACAGTATCTCACTCAGAAGATGAATACCAAAACCTACGAGGAGGTTTGTGAGGCTTTCCTAAATCATTTTGAGTATGCTAAGAACCTCGAGGTCACCAGAATCGATCTTGCAGGAACTCGACAGAAAGACGGTGAGTCCATGTCTGACTTCATCAAGCGTTAGAGGAGAAAGGCTGCATCCATGCCTACCAAAATGGACGAACAAGAGCAAATCCGCATGATAATTGAGAACATGCGAAAACAACACAACCATGAGCTAAAATTTATATACTTTCCGAGTTTGGACAAGTTGATGGGACAAGTCGATATTCCAGAGGAAAGGATTCATAAGGAAGGGTTGGAGCTCGAGTGCTCAAGAAACTCCGGCAGTGGCTCCAAATTCTCTAAGCCAGGACCAGAAAAGGCTTATCTTCAGACAGTAGCTTGCGCTCAAAGTAGTTTCCCAGAAGTGAATGTGGTTCAACGACCTAGAGCTCCGCATCAAAACTTTAGGACGGTACCCTTACCACGCCGAGACTCATCGCAAAGGGAATTCACCAACAT
>JAIOTZ010002286.1:0-20558 GCA_023374045.1 Limonium bicolor | reverse complement strand
TAGAGGAGAACCTCTAGGGTAATGAATACCATGTGACTTATTAATTAAGGATATATTATCCGTTTTGAGCCATTGAGGTGAAATGTTATGTGTTGTGTGTTTACTGTTACATGCATGATTTAAATATAATCAAACCGCATGCTAAGACGACAAATTAGTTGTGCGTGGCCCGGTAGCATGTGGGCTGCGGGATTACCATACCAGCAAAGGTGCTGAGCCCCTTGGGGGCCACCCTTTCTCTTCTTTTCCTTTTTCAGGTACAGAGAGCTGGAAGCCGTTCGAGAGTAGGCGGGTAGTCATTGTACATGGGTATTCATTTAAGTGTATTATACAGTAGTGTGTAAGAACCGAAATTGTTGTCGGCATCAGTTTATAAATACTCGGTATAGTTGGAAGGTGTACGTTGTTGCTGTTGTTAATGGAAGGGATAGTAATGTGTAGTCGCTCGGGAATTAGCCCATCAGACCGGTACAATGTATGTGTATTAGCCTTGTTAGCCACGTGGTGGGCTAACGGCGTGTAACACCAACGATTAAGTAATGTGATGAGGTTGTTTTTCCGCTGCAGTTTATTGTAAGTGTGTTAATGTTGGATGGGTGTTACATATAACCATAAATTAATACCACCTCATATAATATTCTTTTATTAGTATCATGTAGAGGTTTAGTTTAACTCATTAATTCCTTCATATTATATTTTCTATAAGGTATTTTATTCCTTTATTTACTTATTTATCGTATATATATATATAATATCCTCCCTATTATATTTCCCACAAGGAATTGTTTTCCTTTATCTATTTTTATTGTATTTATATAAAATATACTATATATATATATCCACATATATCAGATTTATCCGAACATTCTTTAAGAAATTCTATTGTACTTAATTATTTTAATATCTTTTAGACAATCCACAACTGATTTATGGTTTATAAAAGAGTATTTCCCTTAGTTTTAGGTAAACATATTAGCTTCCACATTATATATAATAAATAAAATGTAGTTTAGTTAAATTCCTTGATTTAATATAAGTTTCTATTTATTCCTTCTCATATAAATATATATATAAATATATTAACAATTTTTACTTCACTTAAGTTAATACCCAAATATTTATAAACATACTGTATTAAATGTTAATTAGTCTTATATATTTTCCCCAACCTATAAGTTCATTAATCAACTATACTTTAATTTTTGATTACATTAAAAACTATATATTATAAGTTATTCTTATGAAAAACTCACAAACACAATTTTTAAAACCTTTTCCCGTTGCCCAAAAATTCCCAAACTTAATATACAGTAACTATAATATTTAGACATATTATAAAATTTTTATTTCATAAAAATATCTTTTTAATTTAACCAAATATTTCAGAAAACCCGTAACTTGTAAAAATCAAACTTATGTTCAAAAACTCGAAAACCATAATAATTTACATCAAAATAAATAGATAAAATAAGGAACCTATGGTTAAAATTTCAAGTCAAAATACCTTCGGGAAGGCCATTAACTAAAATCAACAAGTTAGAGCTATTACTGAATTTTTATAGAAACTTTAATAACTTATAATCCCAGATCTAATCTTGGCCGTCCAATCTCTTAAACAAGATCGGACGGCCCCTGTGTTACGAGTTCTTCAGCGAGTTCAGTAAGGGGGGCGAGTACTAATCTACCAATATCTCCTAATCTACAGAACGAAATCGAATGATTCTTGTTTCTATGGATTCGTAATCACATTTCGGTTCTATTGGTATCATTTCCCCAATTATATGTATATACACCCAGTTTCGAAATCAATTCGAAGGTTTAGGGTAGTTTCGGTTTCAGAATTTAATTCGATTTCAAATTCTACAAATTCTCCTAATCTAACACGTAATTGATTAAATTGAGACATGGGTTAGATCGGTATTGCAATTTCGATTAGCAACATAGGAACAATTTGAAGAAAAACCACCGGATTGTGCGAATTTGGTGAATTCCAATCGGAACTGGGAAAAAAAACTCGAACTTGATACAGTTCGTGGTGCCAACTTTGCGGAAATCCTATAGCTGGGGTACAAAACGAGTTAGTTAATGAGTAATGGCTCATTGGAAAAAGAATTGTAGATCTACGTATTGGTAGCAAGAACTAACCTAACTCGCACCATACAGAAAGATATTGAAGTTACAAAACACGAGTTTACCTCTCTGTTTTCGGTGTTATTTTATGTGTTGTTGACCGAAACTTTAGACCTCTATATCTCCCACTGGTTTCGATTCAGACTTGGTCATAAACACGAAAGTTGTAGAGGGATTAGAGATCTTTACAACGAGCTAAAGAAATCGAATTGTGGTTGATTAACGAAGAAGTTATGATCGACACATTTACCTGAAAACGAAGGAAATTCTGGAATTCTGGAAACAGTCTCGCAAGGTGGCTACTTTGGCTCGATTTTCCGGTTGACTCAGATAGATCTAGGGTTTTTATGAGTAATGGTTGAAAAGAGGAAATGTAGAGAAGAGAGGGTGAAGACGGCATGGAAAAATTGAGATATGTAAAGTTATAGCTGTCTAAAGTTAGGGCTAAGCAAGGAATTCGGTTACGAAAATCTGGAAGAAACGGCTAAGTGTGAGCGACCTCTTACAGAGTGACGTGGCACTTCTTAAAATTTTGATTCAAAAACTTCAATCTAGCATAACTTGGCTAGGATGATCCGTTTTTGACGTTCTTTTTATCGATCTTCATGGTTTTTCATAACCTATTTATTGGTATAGGTTTCATGACCTGGTTTGACCATTCTCAAAAGTCAACTCTAGCAAGGCTTAATAGCTTTAAGGTTTCTAGAATTTTATATTGACTTTTATATTTCAAAACAATGTTCCAACACTTGCTAAAATCTTTATAATATATTTGGGTTTAATAATTTTTCCAAGATTTATTGACTTATAAATCTTATTATTAAATTCATAATACTATATAATAATGTATAATAATTAGGGTTAAATAGAAGAAAACCCCTAAATAAATTTCACAACTCCATATAAAATTAATATTCATTATTCCATATCATAATTTAATTTTTGAAAAAGAAATCCCCTAAATTAATTTAAATTAATTTAGGGGTATTTCACTTTCTCAAAAAACACGCCCCTCATTTTCCTCGTCGGAGCAGATGGAGCGCATGAAGATCGACAACAACAGTTCAAACCGAAAATCAGAGGAGCACCAACTCGAGTCGAGCAACATGAAGACCAGCAACGACCGTTCGAGTCTGAAGCTGCTGAGGGTCAAAAGATCACCAACCAGTTTCTCTTGATCATAGTGTCACCTTGCTGTCCGAACCCGAAGATGAGCGAACGACCAATCAAGAGCCCGCACACGAACAAGCAGTCAGTCAGAAGCGCGAAGATCAAGTAAAAGAGTTCAGAAGAAGTTTATCTCTAATTCCCCCTTTAATGACTTTTTAGAATTGATGTATAGGTTTTTCCCTATGATTCTTTTCTCTCTTGTCTATTTCTAAATAAACTGCATGTATAGGTTCATTCCCTCTGAATTTATTTAGATCAATGTGTATAGGGTTCCCCACTCCCTACTTTATTTGCGAATGACCGAGCATCAAAATTCCTACCGAGAGAATCCACCACTTCGAAAACACGTGTTTTTAAATACATTTTTCTAAAACTTGATTTCTTTTAGCACATACGATTTGCTTCTTTCCATTTCCGATCAGTTCACATTCATTAATCATGCATGAATCACGCTCACCTCAGAAAAATTGCATAATCACATGTTGCATTCCCAACACATCACACACAAGCATTCATCCCATTTTTTCAAAGCATGCTAACATTCACATTTGTCATATTCTTTTTTCTGTTATAATGATTGTGTTTGCAGGTGATAACCCGCGTTTACCCATGAGTGACAGCATGACCCTCGAAGCGATAGCAAGAAATACTAGAGATTCAAACCTTTTCCCATTCAGCTACCATGTACATAGAGACCAACAACAACAAAAAAGCAAATCCCTAAAAAAAACTGTACATCCGAAAATCCAAAAACATTGTACATCCAAAAATCCAAAAAAAAATCATACCTTCAAAAATCCCAAAAATACAGTCACTGTCATATCGCGGGACCACCATGCGGGAGTGGTCACTCCCTAAAATTCCAAAGCCCCGGGAGCTAATCATCATCCGAATACCATTTTGAAACAGTTTCTCTCACATCGTGCCCAGCATTTAGACCATCTTCAGGCCGACATTGACGGGATGAGCTTCATGGATCATCAACTAGAATCGACTCAAGCGAGACTAGGTGTAGTCTTACCGCTCATGCATTGCATAAAAAAACATTCAATCAAAGTTCAAAAGTCAACCGTTTCCATCATCATTTTCATAATCTCATGCATCCTATGCGTAGTAATTCCATATTACCACAATATATTGCACTGTAGATAGTTGCATTTGCATACTCCCGTATCGAAACGTCGTCTTTGGCAAAAATCTTGATTGATTGTTTGAATAGAGTGCGTGAACCGCTAAACTCTCGACCCGTCAAGGAACACAAGGGTCAAATCAAAATCAGCATCACAAACCAAGTGAGTAGTGTGCGAAGAGCAGTATTTTCTCTTGAATTTCAAATGAGGGTATTGGACCATCCACTGAGCGATGAGGGAAGATAGAGCGAGTCCATAGAGGTAAAACCATGAGTGACATGTGCATTCCTTCATCACATGGAGAGGCACAATACATAGTGAGATCAATGTCGATATACAGGATACGAACTGTGATTCATGCAAAGATCTGAGAATAGTAAGAAAACAATCATTGACTAATGAGAATGACGAGGCACTTAGGAATCAAAATCTCCACAAAACCCAAAAAGCTTTGACTGCCCTGTACATAATCCCTTAGTGAGCCCCGCTGAGCCTTTCACGATAAACCTTTTTCTGTGAACTCCACAATATGCCAACTCACATACACATATTTACTCACCCTTGCAATAGAGGATCTCGAAGGAGCCAGAGCCATGGTCTCTCCCCCACCATCTTCACAAAAACAACAAATGAAATGCTTGAAGAAATCAGTGAGTCAATGCAACTCCAAAGCCAAACACCAAAAAGAACACCGAAAATGTTCAAGAAGATCGATGAGTCAATGCAAATTCAAAGCCAAACACCAAAAAAGAACACCGAAAATGTTCAAGAAGATCGATGAGTCAATGCAACTCCAAAGCTGCAAGCCAAAATACAAAGCAGAGAACGCTTGAGAAAGTTGATGAGCCAAATGCAATTTCAAAAAACAAAATGAGAAGAAAGTTCAAACCGTACACCAGAAGAGACAAGAAGGAGAAATCCAAATCGAAAGGACCAATGATGTCCCGAAGAAACCAATAAAAGGTTATCGAAACCTGTCTAATCATTCCACCCATGGCAAAGGTGAAACACACCCTAATTTGCACAAAAGCTCCACAATTCCCAAATAAATCCTCCAGTCCCGTGTGACATACATCATACCCCTCAGCCCCGTTATAACCCGATAAAAACCTCTGACTCGTAAGTCAATGAGCGTTAACTGAAAGTATCGGATCTGAAGCATGAATCATAAGCTTCGTACTTGCTATCAACATGTCCCATCATACCAAAGGGACCATGAGCGAATGAGTGTGACCTTATCTCAGAAGGTCTTTAGAGTGCGAGCGACTCTTCGATTCAACCACCAAATCATAAACAGCCTACCCTGTTGCAGGTGAGGAATTTGTGAGGAATGGAAGGTCCATAACCTCAAAATGAAATTCTAAGGTAAATACTGCTCCGAGCATCGAGAGCATCATCATACATTTTGCACACACAGTCATACTCATGAAAGATTGACCCATATCCCTCCGTGAGAGGAAAGTGATTCACGCATTCTAGCTCAACAATCACTCAGGATCAAACTGAAGATGTCTTATATTCGTAAACCTCATATTAATAAAGATAGGACTATACTTTCTCTCCAAAAAAAAAAACTGCATATGCATTTTGCATCGTGTCTAGCATTTAATATTTGCATGCACCATAATCATTTCATCATCAACATCCGACTGGTAAGAACTCTGCCTAGCCTCGTGGAAAGTCGACTTCAGTTGCCGCTATCAAAGCGTAACTTCCGATAAAAAAAAATCAAAGATGGAGCCATCCCACGGCCATATCCAAGTTGGAGCCATGCAGAAGCCATCCTCAAATATTGAGACCATCTCAGAGATACACGTGAGCCATCCCAACAGTTCGAGAACAATACGGGAGCCACCTCAAATCCCTGTCGGAGCC
This sequence comes from Limonium bicolor, assembly GCA_023374045.1. Lineage (NCBI taxonomy): Eukaryota > Viridiplantae > Streptophyta > Magnoliopsida > Caryophyllales > Plumbaginaceae > Limonium > Limonium bicolor. The sequence continues at coordinate 14,253 of JAIOTZ010002286.1, read as the reverse complement.
ATTTCATCACCTGGGCCTTGCCCACAGAGTATCGAACTACGTATGGTCTGATCTCAATATGGAATTGAGTACGTAGGTAGCCCGTCCAGGGTGCGACCACATCAAAGGTGAAAACTTCCCTTTTCCCCTCGGTGTCATCGAAGTGAACCAACCAAAGCGTCGTTATGCTCAATCAGCACAAGGTCATCCCGGAGTCATCCATGGGAATCCTGGAACCATGATGGGAACCACCGATAAAGTCATGCAACTGCGTTTCATCATTCACCCATGAACAAAACATTCACCCATTACAAAGTCCAAAAAAAAAACCATCAAATCACAATAAATTTATCGCTGGAGCCATCAAACTACTTCAAAAAAAAAATCAACCAAATCTACCCACCACATCGAAGCATTTCAATCACATCAAAGCCCACAACCTCCAGAATGATCACATCCCATCAAAAACACACCAACCATATCAAACCCACCGAACACCCCGAGACCATTGGTCACACCGGAGCCATCAACGCATACCGGAGCCATCAGGGCATACCGGAGCCATCAGCGCACACCGAGGCCATCAGCGTATACCGGAGCCATCAAAGCATGCTGGAGCCATCCCAGATCTTTGAAGCCATGTCGGAGCCATCCCGAAGCTTTGAAGCAACTCTGGAGCCATTAACTCATAGAAAAAGAATCTACATCCATAAACAGGGAGTCCCAATCCAACCAGCACATTTATTTTTAACCATCTTACATTGCATAACATTTGCATTCACCCACAAAGTTCATTCACTATCCAATGCATATTCACAACCCGCTAGGCAGCTATTACGCTACTAGTGCGGTCCCGTCTTTTCCTCCACTAGGCAGCTATTACGCTACTAGTGCGAGATCGTTTCACATCCACCTGCTAGGCAGCTATTACGCTACTAGTACGGTCCCACCACTTTTCCTCCACTAGGCAGCTATTACGCTACTAGTGCGAGATCGTTTCACATCCACCTGCTAGGCAGCTATTACGCTACTAGTACGGTCCCACCACTTTTCCTCCACTAGGCAGCTATTACGCTACTAGTGCGAGATCGTTTCACATCCACCTGCTAGGCAGCTATTACGCTACTAGTACGGTCCCACCACTTTTCCTCCACTAGGCAGCTATTACGCTACTAGTGCGAGATCGTTTCACATCCGCCTGCTAGGCAGCTATTACGCTACTAGTACGGTCCCACCACTTTTCCTCCACTAGGCAGCTATTACGCTACTAGTGCGAGATCGTTTCACATCCGCCTGCTAGGCAGCTATTACGCTACTAGTACGGTCCCCCCACTTTTCCTCCACTAGGCAGCTATTACGCTACTAGTGCGAGATCGTTTCACATCCACCTGCTAGGCAGCTATTACGCTACTAGTACGGTCCCACCACTTTTCCTCCACTAGGCAGCTATTACGCTACTAGTGCGAGATCGTTTCACATCCACCTGCTAGGCAGCTATTACGCTACTAGTACGGTCCCACCACTTTTCCTCCACTAGGCAGCTATTACGCTACTAGTGCTAGATCGTTTCACATCCGCCTGCTAGGCAGCTATTACGCTACTAGTACGGTCCCACCACTTTTCCTCCACTAGGCAGCTATTACGCTACTAGTGCGAGATCGTTTCACATCCACCTGCTAGGCAGCTATTACGCTACTAGTACGGTCCCACCACTTTTCCTCCACTAGGCAGCTATTACGCTACTAGTGCGAGATCGTTTCACATCCACCTGCTAGGCAGCTATTACGCTACTAGTACGGTCCCACCACTTTTCCTCCACTAGGCAGCTATTACGCTACTAGTGCGAGATCGTTTCACATCCACCTGCTAGGCAGCTATTACGCTACTAGTACGGTCCCACCACTTTTCCTCCACTAGGCAGCTATTACGCTACTAGTGCGAGATCGTTTCACATCCGCCTGCTAGGCATCTATTACGCTACTAGTACGGTACACAATCAAAAGTATTATAGGCTCGTCATAAGTCCTATAAGCTAGATGTCAAGAGGTTTAGTTGAGGCTCGTCATAAGTCCTCGTACTTTCAATTGCATTATAGGCTCGTCATAAGTCCTATAGCTAGATGTCAAGAGGTCTAGTTGAGGCTCGTCATAAGTCCTGTGCCTCCCCAATCAATCTAATTGTTAGTATCATAGGCTCGTCATAAGTCCTATGACTAGATATCAAGAGGTCTAGTTGAGGCTCGTCATAAGTCCTCGTACTTTCAATTGCATTATAGGCTCGTCATAAGTCCTATAGCTAGATGTCAAGAGATCTAGTTAGGCTCGTCATAAGTCCCCGTGCACCCGCACCCATAAGAACAAATCATAAATCACAGTGAGAATTTTTGGCGCCCCGTCAACCTTGATCCAATTCTGCAAGGGCTTGCAAAATTGAATCAAGGGGAGCCATCTGTAGACACCAAAAATTCTCACCCCATAAAGCAATTGCAGAATAAGAAACACAATAAGAGGGGTCGTCGCATTTCCTTGTCAAAACGTATTGACGTGCGTGCCAATTCGAAACCATCGTTTTATAGTCTTTTTTTAAAAGCATTTCATAAAAACACGATTTTGCGAAAATGAATTTCCAACAACGATACGGTTTTAAACCCGCCCCTTTTGTGTTATTCACTTGTTACTGCTTATTTGTTTATTTATTAAGTTATCTTTTATTTTCATTTTTGTTACGCATAGATCACCTGGTTAGGGTGCTCACTTTTGAGACTCTACAGGTTTGGGGTTCGAATCTTGCAAGTACACTTGTGTCTTCCATTTTCCCTCGCGGCTTGCCTTGAAACTCTAGTCTTACCTTCGACACTGGTGTATTAAATTCTGTTGTAGCACAGTCGGTTAGTGTCTCCAGGAGGTATACCTGAGGTTACAGGTTCGAATCTCCACACAAGCTGGCGCGGCTATGGGTGGCTTTTATTCCCGTTTTTTTTCCCCATCTGCAGTCAACCTCCTTGGCCTACAGGCCTGCTTCGATTCTTTTTAATCAAACAGCCCAAAATAGAGAGCCCATGCCTCAACAAAACCCTAAACCTGTTTCTTATAAAACGGTTGTTGTTGCTGTAGCCGCTACGGGAGGTTTTGACTCTGAAGATTTTTTATCTCTTCCTTCTTCTTCAAACAACAGCAGAGACACCAGTCCCGATACTCTCAAAATCGATCTCGAAACCTGTTCATTCTCTTCATTCATGGCAAACAGGAAACACCCATCCTCTATCCTTCATTCTCTTCATTCACGATGAACCAGAAACATCCGCTGTACTTCATTATCTGCTCACGTTTCGCATCTCAAGCTGGTGAACGAGGAGCACATAAGCTCTGCGCCTCTTTCATTTCTCTCAAATACCGAAGCAAGGAATACTCAGTCTCTGCGTCTTGTCTTCATTTTCACCCGCGAACAAGAAGCAGGGCTGCTTTGCCTCTTCTTGATTCTCTCACTTACAGTAATCTGCAACCTCACAGGAGAACAAAGAAAATATATGCTCTGTCTCTCAGTCCCCGACTCACGGTAATATTGCACACCTAAACTGGAGAGAACAAGAACATTCATGCTCTACCCTCTCTTCGTTCCTCTTCTTGACGGTAATTTCGCAACCAACTAGTAAACAAGAAAACACCCATGCTATGCACCCATCTCCATTATCTTCCCTTCCGTCAGGTTTACAACCCAAACTGTTGAACAAATACATACATGGCTCTGCGCCTCCTTCCTCTTCTGCGCCTTCTTCCTCTTTACACTCATGGTGTTTTATAACTCAACTGGCCAACAAGGGAATACATACTCTGAGCTTTCATTCATCTCTTCACTCACGGTAATATTGCAAACCCACTGACGAACCAGGAACATACAACCCTGTTCTCTCTTCTCTTTTCCTCCCAGTAATTTTGCTCACCCAACTGAACAAACAAGAAACACACCCGTTATTCCTCTGTTCCTTCCTTTCACATCAGTAAATTTACAAACCGTCTGATGAACGGGAAACAGACATGCCCTACCTCTTCTGTTCACTTCACAATGTTGCTGATAAACAAGGAACGTACATTCTTTTGCGTCCTTCCCTGTTGCTAGGGAACAATGAACGTACATCTCCATTGTTGACGACTTGACGGTGCTGGTGGACGAAGAACATACAACTCAACCCCTCTTCATCCTCTCTTTAACTGACGAATCAAGCACACGAGTCCTGCACGTCGCTCTTTTTCATCAACATGACTGGCGAACAAAGGGATACCTTGGTCGAACAAGGAAGTACATGCTCTGAACTTCATTTTCTTCTTCACACCCAACTGGCGAACTAGAGTACATGCTCTGCACTTTCATTTCCTTCAATTGAAAAACGAGGAACATACCTGCTCCATCTCTGTTCCTCTTCGCATGGCAGTCAACAAGGAGCGTACATGGTCGTCTGCTCATCCTCCTCTCACAACATGCAAGCAAAGAGTATACATACTCCGCTTCTTCAGTCCCCTCATATGACTGGTGAATCCAAGTTCCTGAATGGCTACATCTCACGCACCAGATATAAGGTGGGGGTGAGCATCTACAACAGGTTGGAGAAAGGGTTTGAAAACAAATCCTTGGAAACGCTGTTCTCTTCACACTGGTACGTTATCTGCACCCAAATAACTCACAAGTATCTGTGTGTAATGTGTATTTGATTGGAAGAATCTGTGTACGTTGGGATTGATCGGTCATGACCTCTGTTTGAGCATAATGGCCGAGTCCATGCGAGCATGCTTTATTTATCTATCCTCATCTCTTGTTTAACCTGTATATTTATATTCACTGTTTAATTTATGTCGTCTGAGATTAAGTATTGGGTAAGCAAGGCTTTAATTTCTTTCTTTTTTTTGCATTTTTGTTTTGTTTTGTATTTAGTTAACCGTACAAATAAAAAATGCGTTTAGTTTAGTTCTCTATTCTGACGCTCTGTTATAAAAGTTTTGTAGATGAGGAATAACTTGTGTCCAATTGACTGTTTTAATTGTCAATGAATAAGAAGATGGGTCAATTAGTCGTTTGATTAAATGCTAATTTAGAGTTTTTTTTAAAAAAGAGAAGAGTCAATAAAACTACCGCACGAGAAAAATGATTAAAATATGATTAGCATTGATTATGCTGTAGGTTTTTTTTTAGTAATCAGGTTTATTTTGGATTAGTCGTATTTTTGAAGAAGCTAAGCACTTTTTGTTAGACTTTAATAAGTGGAATGTTCATAAGTTGCTCACCATCGTACATGGAAAATTTATTTTCCAGCACTTGTTTCTGCAATGGATTTTGGCCTTGTTTATTTTTCCTGCTGGTTACGGTTTATCGGATCAAGGAATAACCCGTGAGTCACTTCTCCTTTGCTTATCTGTATAGCTACACGGAACATACCTGCTGTTGTTATTGTGTGAACATTCACATCTTTATTGCTAGTTACGGTTTGAAGCATAATTTCATTCCATCATGCTTAATGTCTATGAGTGTCGTTTACTGCTCACTACCCATACCTTATCATTTGATCGAGGTACATGTATTCGATTGGACGTGGGCTGCGTTTGCTTGATTTGGACCCGCACTTGCTTGATTCGAGCCGCACGTCTTGCTTGGTTTGAACTACACCATGGGCTTAGCAAATTGTGGAGTCCGGAGTGATATCTACTCATTAATTCTGATATGAGTTTAGAGCATTTGACCACCCGACTCGGCTGGGATTTTCTCTTATATTCGACTTGAATGATAAACCGGGGGCAGGCCACCCCGTGGGTTAGTTTTCTATCACTTATAGTTCCACTCGATTTTGATCCATGATATGTTTTTATCATTGTTGTTTGCCCCTTTGCATGTAAATTTGGTTTGGAATTTGATTGTAGCATGACTATTATTTCAATCTTCATTTGAGATCTTCTTGTTTAACTTTAGCATTATTGTTTGATTTCAATTCATTTAATTCACAATTTCGCACAAAAAAAAATAAAATGCTAATCCTTATTTCATTCTGCTACTCTGATCGATATTTTGACATGTCTATTTCCAATTTTTATGCATGTTCTACTTGGTCTCTATTATGCTTCTGTCGCTTTTCGCTTCTATCGTTAATACCGGTGACCATAGAACACCCTATAGGTTTACCATTTCTGGGTATTCGAACCCAGTGTAGAAAAGCCTTAGAAGGTGTTTCCCCATGGCGCATATCTCTGATTTGTTAAGTGGAGTTCCCTTTCCATCAAAATTTTCCAAACAATCCCTTAATTAAGATTAAAAAACTTGAAAAAATCAAATCCAATTCCAAAAACGAGAGACATCTCCCTCCGAATTATTGTTTATTCTCAAATCAACTTCTCTTTTAAGCTCCACAAAAAATCATTCAATTCCAATTTGATTCAAATTCATTCAATTCCCAATGTGATTCAAATTCATTTAATTCCAATTTGATTCAAATTCATTCAATTCCAATTCGATAAAAATACATTCATTTCGATTCGATTCAAATTCATTCATTCAAATTCGATAATAATTCATTCACTCAAATTTGATAATAATTCATTCAATTCCAATTCAATAAAAAAAATCTTTCAATGCCGATTCGATAAACAATTCATTCATTTCATTTCAATAAAAATTCTTTCAATTCCAATTCGATAAAAATTCATTCATTCTAATTCGATTCATATTCATTCATTTTAATTCGATAAAAATCCGTTCATTCCAATTCGATAAAAATTCTTTCAATCCCAATTTGATAAAATTTCACTCAATTCCAATTCGATTCAAATACACCCAATTCCAATTCGATGAAAATTTATTCAACTCTAATTCAATCTCAATTCAATTCTTAATTCAATTCGATCCAATCTCAATTTCAACTTCAGTCTCAATTCAAATTCTATTTCAACTCAAATTCAATTTCAACTCCAATTCAATCTCATTTCCAATTCAAATCAAAATTCATTCAATTCCAAGTTAACTTCGATTTCAATACAATTTCGATTCCATTCCAATTTCCCCTACACTCTAAATGTCTCACAGACCTGAGCGTCTCACAGACTTTGTTATTCCAATGATTCGAATATCTCACAGACTAGAGCACCTCATAGACCCGAGTGTCTCACAGATCCGAGTGTCTCACAGATTTCGACATCTCAAGATTTCAAACGTCTCATAGACCCGAGCGTCTCACAGACTACAACACCCCACACATCAAGCATTTCTAAAAACCCTCAGACATCAAAATTCCAAAAACCCAAAACAGTGAACTACGTAAGGTCTGATCTCAACATGGAGTTGAGTACGTAGGCAACCCACATAGGGTGCGACCCCATATCAATCAAAATACCCTTTTGCACTCGACTATCTCCCCTCCAAACAACCACTTCTAACCCTCGACCACCTCAAAAAGTCCGGCCATCCTAAAGGACCGTGAACTACGTAAGGTCTGATCTCAACAGGGACTTGAGTACGTAGGCAGCCCATCTAGGGTGCGACCCCATTCCAATAAAAAACCCTTTTCCCCCTTTAAGGTTGCTCTCAAATCTCTCAAAATGCTCACACCTTCTTTGACTCCCCCATTCCAATAAAAAACCCTTTTCCCCCTTTAAGGTTGCTCTCAAATCTCTCAAAATGCTCACACCTTCTTTGACTCCCACAAACTTCAAACCATTAGACTCCAAGTCTAGTCTATTCACTCGAGCTCAAACTTTTCTCAAATCTTCATTCATACTCATCCGAATTCATCAATCCTTTCATTTGGCGCTAGCTTGGGAGAGAAGCTCGTCTCATCCACTCGTTTTTCTCTCATCCTTTCCTAATCCTATCCTTGGCTTTTAAATAGATCTCTCCAAAAAGGTTTTGAAAGAAGGTAATTCCTGACAATTGGAGACCGAGGTTTCCTCGGGCACCAATCCGAAGTTGTGGTTGTTGCCACTTCTAAGGGGTGTAACCCAGTGCGAACCCACACAGAATCTCTGACATGACCAGATAAGTCCTATCCATAGGCAATAATCTCAGAGTCAATTAACGGTTCTTAGAACCCTCTTTCCCTTTCCTTCCTAGTTCTTTAGGTCAAACTAGGTGGCGACTCTAGTCAATTCCACCTTATAGAGGCATAAGTCCGCGTGGGGCCCATTGAGAGCGGGTGTAGTGCTCACTAGCATTCCCCTTATGCTTTCTGGGAAAGACGGACGATAGAGTAGGTATTTGAGGGATGCCAAGGTGACAGGTTTTCACCCTCCACAGAATGACATTTTAGGATCTAGGCTTTTCAGTCAGACCATATTTAGATAGACCCCCCTCATACCGAAAAATCACCCTCCACAATCCCTTGTCAGGATAATCTAGCTAGACGGATCGGGGGTGAATCCAAGTGCTTCTTCTGTGGGGCTAAGGATGACTTAGCCCATTGTTTCTTTTATTGTTGTGCTGTTAGAGACATATGGAGGGGTTTGGTGGAAGTGAATGAAATTCCTAATAATGTGGATGGAATGTTGGACTGGTTCTTTCGGATGACGGAGGTGTGGAGTGTGAAGAAGCTATCTCTTATAGCTAACAAGCTTTGGGTCATTTACGCGTCGAGGAACAAAGTCAAGCATAATCCAGAGCTCTCTTGGTGGAAAGAAGTTGAGGTAAATAATTCCTTTAATGAAGCTTACCTTTCGGTGATGAAAGTCTCCTCCCATCTCTTTTCTCCCAGGATGTGGCATCCACCCCCGTCTGGTTATCATAGTATTTGTACGGGGATGCTAGCTAGTCGTTATGGGGACCGGATCATAGCTGGTCTCATTCGAGACGATCGTGGTTTGCCCAGTGTTGTTTTCAATCGAAGAATTGCCAGCACCAGTAGTGTGCAGTTTGCTGATATCAAAGCAAAAAGTATTTCCATGGAACTTGCTATCTCGGTGGGTAGTCATAGCATTTGTTTTGAATCAGTTGATAAATATTTCGAGGATATCCTCAATGTGGTAGATATCAGAAGACCCAATCCCAGTTGGGATGACATCGTAAGGGTGAGAGTATCACTTTCCTGTTTCACTAATATTATTAGAAGAGATTCTCCTCTGTATGATAATTATCTGACCAAGATTATATGTAATTTGGGGAATCCTCTCTTTGACACTAATCAGGTGTGGGTGGGGGAGCATGTTCCCCCAAATATTAGTATGGCTTGTAAGCTTGATTCGGATCTAGCATGACATGAGGGTTCCCTTGTGCTTGCTTTATGTTTTTAATATATGGTCACAATGTTTATCAAAAAAAAAAAAGTAATCGAGAGAGAGAGCTTTGGAAGGACGGGGTGCACATGGGTAGAAAGGTTTATTTGTACTTGTTTGTACTTTATCACTTATTTATTTTTGTCTAATGATGTTTGTTTTCTTTTTTTTTCTTCTTTTTTTTCTTCTTTTTTTTTTCTTTTTTTTTTCATGTAGGTCGGCGGCAACAATTATATTGGAGGGAGAATTTGAATTTTTACTAATCAATATTGTAACACCAATTGTACCTATATCCATATATATATATATGACTATATTAATGTGTTACATAGTGGCTTACAGCATTTCTTGTTTAAAGGTGTACATACGAATATATATTTTGTATCTATATTTTGTTTGGAGAATATAAAATATTTATATAGTTTATTGAGTGATATTAGTGGTAATTAATAAATGTACTAATGTGTTACATGTGGTATTAAACTTAGGAGTTTATTTCTCCTTAAGAATATTTTCTCTTTGGTTAGAGATTTAATGTATCATTTAATGACCATTTTAGACTATATATTTTATACCATAGTATTTATAGCAATTATTGCTCATGATTTAATTTGATCCTTATTAATTAAGGTAGTAATTATTCGGGGTATTTCATGGATCGCCTATGTCCATATATTTGAATTAACACCACAATTGAGGGCTATTTGTTGTATAAGCAAAATAAATTATGTGTGAACGTTACATCATATAGATGTATGTTATGGGTTATTCGGGTAGTTATTATAACCTATTCGAGAAAAGCGACTTCGGGACAAAGTCTTATTAAGGGGGGTAGATTGAAATACCTCTAACTAATAAAACATTGATTAAACATATAATCAAATAATTAATACCTAAACATGCCTTAAAAATCAATAGAGAACAACAATGGTCATCATAAAACAAGAATTACACCTTGTGACCATTTAGGGCAAATATGTGCCCAAATGAACTCCTTAGGATCCAAATTTCATTCCTAAGTATTATAAATCATGAATGAACACAATAAAACTATTACCAAAGAAAACTAAGTTAAAAAACAAGCTTTAACACAAAATGTGCACTAAAACACCATAAAGCACATTTTTGTGTATGATCTCAAAAATATTGGTTTTATGCCACTTTAAGAGCTATATTACATTCTTTATTACAATAATGCGACATGATGCACCACATTAGAAGGTATGATTCAAAGTTTTCAAATAAAATCAAAATGGGTGGATTAATGTGTGAATAGTACTCAAATAGTGCAAAATTAAGTCTTAATTGACTAAGTTGGTCAAAGTTGACCAAAGACCCACAAATTATCCCCCATTTGGAAGGTAATGTTGGCTGTCATCCATGCCCATCTAATACCAAAATATCTATCCAATCTAATGAATCATCTTAAACTATTCATTACTTTAACATATATTCCTTTATAAGCTAAGCTGCTCATTCTCTCTCACTTACCTCTTTCCCATCCGTATCCAGCAGCTCCAGCTCTGTCTTTTCTCCTCCATTGGCGTCTTAAAGCAGCCATATTCAAAGAAGAACACAAATTGTTTAAGGTAACCATTAAAGGTGTATAATAGTTCAAATTCTTCACATTTATTTCCTTATTCCATTGAACTAAGATTCAATAATTTCCATCCATGTATGTAGTGTGTATTGGTGGTTAAAAGAGGGAGTATTCTCAGCTGAAACAAGGGAAGAAGGACAGAAGTTCAAAGCTTGATCATTTAAGGTAAAAATGTGCTTTAAGCACATAACTCATTCTTCTCTTAATTTCTAGTTGTAAACCATGACTTCCTATGATTATTTACTTCTCTTTATCATGTTGGTTCAGTTGGTGTAGCAAGAGCATCAATTCCTAGCCTAATCCATGCCAAAAACACCATTTTTGGCATTTTGAACAAGGTAAAACCTAGCCTTCTTCTACCTTGATCATTGGCTGTTATATACCTTAGCTTAAAGAGTGTTTTGATACTCTTCTTATTCTGGAAAATAGGGCCGAGAACAGCTAGGGAAAACCTTAAGATTTTAAGGTGAAAGTTCATGTTTTTCATGACTTAAATTATTCCTATGGTTAGTTCAAGTTTGGATCCTAACAATATCCTTATCTTTATGATTAAACATGTTAAGAAATTATGGAGAAAAATCCTCTAAGCTGCCATCGCCAAACAAGGCTTTGCCTTGGCTAAATCAAGGTATAAAACACCTTAAGCTCATCTTTGATATGTTAAATGCTTTTAAGCTTATATTCAATATATTGCCGATATTGGATTAGATAAATGGTCACTTTTGACTTTAAAAATGACTAGGAAATATTATAGGAAACCTTGGCTAATTAATTAAGTAACATAAATTTCAAATTAAAACTTTATGTGGAAGATTGGTAAATATTGTAAAATAAAAGGTAAGGCTGAGAGTTTATGGCATTTTTGAAGATATTTAAAGTGTAATTTTATGTTAAAAATTCAAGGTTGTAATAAGGCCATGCCATTAGGCCATTTTATTTAGTTGTTTAATGTTTTATTTACATTTTAAATTAATTATTAAAGTTATTATAAACTTTAGGGTAAAAACCATAATTTAACAAAGTTTGGAGGGTTGTAGAATAATATAGTAGAAAAATCGAGGTTTAAATGAGTTTGATAAAATTATAGATTTTATTAAGTTTTGGGTTAAATTGTAATTATGGGAAAATTTGGGGTAATACTTGTAATTACCAGAAAATGTGGTCAATACCATGTCTAGAGGTCAAACATTGACCATGTAAGAGACTTTGACCAAATTTGGTGATTTAGTAAATTAATTACCAACTTATGTTAAGTTATGTATTAATTTGTAAAAAATTGCATAACATATGGGGTGGAAGTGTAATTACTGAAAGTTTTGTGTTAAAACAGTTAATATAACCATTTATAACATTTTGGTAAATTTTAATGATTTTTGGACTAATTTAAGAGGTTTAAAAAAGAAAATTGTATAATATATAGTTTACTATATCATTATAAATTATATAATATAAACTGGGTCAAATCGTAAATATCGAAAGTTAGAAGACTGGAAAATAAATTAGAACAGACCTAGACCGGTTATTTTAAGTATATATAACCTTAGGTTGTACTTATGATAAGCTAAAAATGTTATATTATATAGTATATATAATAATGTATAAAATGTGTGGTCAAATGGTAATAATATAAAGTTGAATGGGTTGGAAAATAATTTAGAACATACCATAGGGTCTGTTTGGCAATTTGAAATATTTTAAACTATGGTTTATATGATATATATATATAATATAAATTATGGGGTGATAATGTAATAAAAAAATGTGGGAAGTTAATAAAACTAGATTATATCAATTGTGCCTTTTCGGGAACTATAATAGTTTTGTATAAAAACTATAGGTTATAAGTTATAATGAGATAAAAATGTCATATTATATGATATAAGGACATAATGGTAACATTATATAATTAATGTGTTAGTTTGTAAATAAAAGAGGTTTAATGGGCTGTACCGAAAATATAAGAGTTGGAAAATGAATTTTAGACTATGGTCTACAATGTTATAAATGTTATAACAATTATATGGTATTAATGTGATTAATATAAGTAAGGATATTGACATGAAATAATGTGACAAACAATAAAAAAATGAGGTTTTTAAACTAAGATGTATATTAAATAAACGTCAGGAGTTGTAATTATACAATATAAATGTTGCATAATATTAAGATAAGAATCTTAATATAAGTTGTGTAACACCCCTCTCGATAAACACGTAATAATCCCTCACGTAGCATAATTAAAGACGTCTTACAACGGAAGAATAAACAACATAAACTCTCACACCGGGTGTCACCTGCCATTACCCGCCCATGCGAGTAACGAAGCAGAAAACTAAATCCAATAACCAAAATAAATAGCACTACCATGCCGCTGTGACAACGAGATGAATCATATACATCATACTAAGTCCAAAAACCATAACCGTCGACAAGTGAGCATCTACCCAATCCCGTACTTCGGCTTCAACAATGAACAACAACCTGCAACAAGCCATAAAGGCTCAGCGATAAACGCTGAGTATGCGGGCCTGGACCCTAATGGTCACTTGTCATTTTTAGACCTGGCAATTTTGACCCAACCCAAAACCCAACCCGAACCCAACCCATACTTTTGCGGGTTAGGGTCATGATTATTGACCCAATTATTTTTTGGGTTGGGTTAGGGTAATAGGCTAATTTTGTGGGTTGGGTTAGGGTAGAGATCTAAACCCATGACCCAACCCGAAACCCGAAAATATATTTGTTAATAATAAAAAATAAAAATATTAATTCACATATATGTATATATATTATTTTCAAATCAAATTACACCTTAGTCTTAAGCCCAAGTGCAGTTGGACTATCCAACCTTTAATAATATCACACAATCTTAACTAAGCAGATGGCTCAACCAGCTGCATATCAAACAAAGGGCCCAACCAGACCTTAACATAATGTTGAAAATCCTAATGCTCTCATCTTGCAGACTCATATCCATTTTTATTGTCTACGCCGTTGTTAATGTCTATGTCGCTCTTCATCTCTGCCCAAGGTTTGTTTTTCTTATTCTCATAGTCATTACGTTCTTGAGAACATAGGTATTTCAGATTATCTATAATGGTGAACAGAAGTAGGTGATATTGTGAGCCTCGATTTTAAACCCTATCCTATGTTGATTAAAGCTGATTAGGATCTAAACGGGTTTTAGGTCCACTTATAACCTAAGATTAATAACTATGTCATATAACAATAATTATTAAAACCTAAGCTCACTGGAACCTATTACGAGTCGCCACCTAATTTTAACCTAGATCAAATTAGGAAAGGAGAGTTCGGGTTCGGGGGCTTGGTATTCGACTATTTAGGGTTCAATTACTTTCATTACCCCTAGAAGTCGTTTTTCCTCTACTTAGTTTAATTACGGCTTATTACGAGTCGTTTTAACCTAAGTGCGCA
>JAIOTZ010002285.1:0-20561 GCA_023374045.1 Limonium bicolor | reverse complement strand
CCTTTATTACTCACTTACTGTACATATGAATTATGCACAGAGAAAGCGTATAAGAAGATTGATTACTTCTATCTATCTTTCTATTTAGTACAGAGTGCGCCTATGCAGATATATATATCTGACGGAAGTAAACTTATTACAACGTTAATATGCTCTGGACTATACTAGTAACTATGTACTAGCATACATAGTATAACAAACTATATACTATATTCCAACAGTTAACCGGCTATTCGGTTAACCGCATTTGGCGGTTAGTCAATATTGATAACCGTAACCGCTTTATTTAGAAACGGTTAACCGGGTTCGGTTAACCACCAATTTCGGTACGGTTTTACCGGTTAACCGTAAACCAGATAAAGAAAAAATGTACTATTTTATATTACTACCTATAATTAAAATCATAAAATTTTCTGTTACATTATAAGTTTTGTTATTACAGCAAGTCATCTTAGTTTCTCTCCATTAACTTACAACAACTAAATATTGTTAACAAATACCAACCAAGTTTCACAATCGCTAGAAAAGTCAAGAGACTCATAAATTGTTATTATAAGTAACTCCATTGTGAGTTCCTTCATTTTTACAAGTTTTATAGAAAATATTATAGTAATGATACGAAATATTAATTGTAAAAATAACTATATGATAAAATAATCTGATCTTCATCGATTTCTATCAAAACTTATTTTATTTAACACAAAATATAAGGGTTAGAATTCAAAAGAAGAAAGGAAAGTATATAAAGATTTTTAAAAAAACTATTTTTTAATTTATAAATAGTTAAACGGTTAATCCGGTTAACTGGTTGGCAGGGGCGTAGACAGGGGCATAGACAGTGGGGGGATGGAGGGAGCAAAACACCCCCACGTTATTAAATTACATAAAAATATAGTGTAAAAAAATTAAAGCAAATTTTTACAAAACCCCCTTAATTATTGTAATTTTACGTATGCCCCCCTCAACTTTTATTTCTGGCTCCGCCCCTGCCGTTGGGTTAATCTGATAACCGTAACCGGCTTACTTATTGATCGGTTAACTGAAGCCGAAAATCGGTACAATTAACCGGATTTTCGGTATGGTTTTCTCTCAGTTTCGGTATCTCGCTTAGACGGTTACGTTTTTTTTTTTTTAAACACCCACCCCTAATATTTACGACAACAAAGGAGAAATGCCAAAGACGTCCGCATGGTCACCTTGCTCACGTCCTTGTGCGTACATCTCACGAGTGGGAGAAGGATTAGTTTAGAGATTGTTTTGGTTTTATAGACATTCTTAGTTATTAGATATGTTTCTTCTTCTATGCTTGTGTATTCACTTTTCTCACGACAAGAACTGAAAAATAAAAACGAAGTCTTTGTTTTGTTCTTCATCTCTACGTATCAAATAAGCAATTCTATTATGGTATCAAAGCGGGAAGGTCTTAATAAGATGACTAGCGACGGGAGCACAGGAAACAGGACTGCTGGATCGACATCTAATACTGGAGCGGTAGATTCGGGAGAACCAATTTATGTTCATCTTTCGGAATAACCGGGACAAGTCACATCCAAATTCAATGGTGCTGGTTTTCAGATCTAGAAGCAGACACCAACCCGGACAGATAAACAAAGCCTCTGTACTCCAACAATTGAAATGGCAAGTTATTGATTGATGAGGAGAAACAAGGTTGGTGGAATATTACAGTTTCCTACTACTTCCTAACTCCTATATGATTTCTCAACTCATAATCCCTTTGTAACTTAACTAATTAATAAATAAATGATCCCTAGCTAACTAGATGACTTTTGCGTGTTCAACCATCAATTTATAATGTGAGTTTTCTTTTTTTGAAAGAAATTTATAATGTGAGTTGAATATTAAAAAAAAAAATTAATAATGTAAGTTGGACTACTGTTCCCTTTTTCTGAGTTATTGACTTCAAAGGGGTAGGTATCAATAATAGATATCCAGGCATGGACACGAGACACACAGATATATAGACACGTTGCGCACTACCACATGTCCATTCATGCATGAAACCTAAAAAATGAAAAAAGAAAACTAATTCACCAAAATTCATGACAACTGCTTTTCATATATATGTCATTATGTTATGTCTACACTAAGAAAACATGAACTTTGTAGACAATTTGGAGTTGTTATCACGATTTTATGCTTCCCGTATAATGTCAATGACCATTTACAATTATGAGATCTATGCTAGATCGTTCCTGTTTGCAGCGCAGATGAATTACATATAGTCATCATCAATGTAAAGCTTCTTGCTCGGGAGGGTGTCTTGGCTAGCGCCTACCTAAACGTGGCCCGTGTCTGGAGTTAGTGACTGGAAAATGCCAGAAAATACTGTTGAGCTGAATAATTAGAAATAAAATGAAAGCCTCAATTATTTGAGCTGAATGGCTCTCAACCTTCATTTTTAGTCCCCTTTTTTGTTTACTATGATCTGCTGTCACATTAGATGTGTTATGACAACTGTTTTAAAAGTGAGAGTAGCATTGAGAAGATAAACAATATATTTAAAATATTGTTGAAAAACTATTTTAAAGTAGGCTTATTTAACAAATTCACTATTTTTTTAAGAGTGGAACTATGAATTTTTATTATTGTTACTATTATGGGTTTAGAAGTTATTTTTAACACTTTACTAGTGTTTTCTCGTGTGAGATTATATTGGAAAATACAGAAACATGTGGGTGTTTTATAATAAATAAAAGTGGTTAATTTAATATCTATCGGTTTAAGATAGATGCTAGATTTGTTGGACTTTGGTGGACTTCCTACATATGTAATTTGTATGTAGCTTAGGTCTACTGTGTTTGACATGCAGAGCAAGCATTAGAGATACGAAAACCACATAAAAAAACTAAATATATGAATGTTATATAATAAGATGGTATATGGGAACCACATTAAAAAACTAAATATATGAAGTTTTTTTTATCAAGATACTTCGGTTTTATTAGGTTTTAGGATTGAATATTAGTACGAATATTAGTAAACCAGAAGCTAAAAGTTAGTTATCTTTTTTCTGTTCTCCCATTAAAAACAGTCGTTTGTGTGGCCTCTTCAAAATATTCTCAATATAGCTTTTTTTTCGAAAGTGGTAATATATTATAGATAACAAGGTCAAGGCAGCTTGCATAGAGTACCCTGGGATCAATCTGATTCTAGACGAGGAGTACAGCTTATGATGCACCGTCTGGTGGTGTGTATTTTCGTGATACGTCTAGCCCCTAAGTGCTCATGCTCTGGCCTTAGACCCGGGTGCAATGGTCATGACAATTTACCTTGTTTCCAAGCACAAGAGCACTTAGGTGTTTTGATCAATTCAAAGAATAAGAGGTGAAGCAGAGGAGTTCTTAGATTGGAAAATGCAATGATCTTATTATGAGAGGGTGATCCCCTGTTTATAGACTTTTTACAATATGTGAGGCTGTCACTTTGAATAAAACACATCACTTTGCTTTATTACATTTTTGTACGTCTACACTTCGCCGTCCGGGCCTTGTTGTCTGGGCCTTATCGTCTAGGCCTTATCGTCCGGGCCTTATTGTCTAGGCCTTGGTGTCTGGGCAACTTCTTTACTCCTTTCATCAGTCCCACAAGTTCTTCTTTTTGGTCTTCCAAAAAGTGGAACTTCAATCAAAAACGTTTTTTCATAATGCTCTTTTCATCAATTTTTCATTTCTCATCTTTAGACCCACAAGTTCTTCTTTTTGGTCTTTCAACGGGAAGAACTTCCATTGCTTGCTATTTTGCTTTTGTGCGCGGGGCTCATTTCTTTTGGATGCTTTATCTATTCCTTTCTCTTCTGCTCATATGTAGTAGGTTCCGCATGTAGTTGGTGTAGACACCAAAATTCTCACCCCATAAAGCAAATTCTGAAATAATAAGTAATTAAGAGGGGTCGTCGCCTTTCTTTTCAAAAACATATTAGCGTGCGTGCTAAGACGAAACCATCATTTTTATGGCAAAATTCTTAAAGCATTTTTTTCAAAGCATTTCAAAAAAACTCGATTTTTCAAAAATGAATTTACAAACGACAATCCGGTTTTAAACCCATCTCTTTTGTCTCATTGCCTATTTGCTTACCTATTCAGTTTTCTTTTATTTTTGTTACTTCTTTATCCTATTTATTGCTACTTTAAATGTTATCCATGATTTATTTTTATTATTTTGTAGTATCATTTATATCATTTTACGCCCATTATTATTTCATTTGTATACGTCATTTGTTGCTTATTTGATTAGGCTTCCTCTCATTCTATTTTATTCTATTACTTGTTTATTCAATCTTATTTTTTGCTATTCGTATATATCTAACTTGGTTTCCATTGTTGTTTCATTCACTTGTATTTTTATTACCACTATAGTAGTACTAGTTCATTATTTCATATACCTTTTATTCTTATATTTCATTTACTTAATATTTTATGATCTTTTCATTTTTTTTAATCTATATTCCATCATTTCATGATTCTTAGAAAGAAAAACAATTCTTTAGATAGAACTCTTTCTTCTTCTCTGTAAATTTCCATTTAAAACGTTAGCGTTTTTAAAGGATTATTCAGTTCAAGATATAACTTTAGTATTATTTCTCACATTTGTAATGAATTATGTCATAGTGTAGTTGGTTGTAGTGTGTGAAGAGGATGATAGATACCCGGGTTCGAGACTTGGGGTGAACATATTCCATTTTTTATTTTTGTTCTCGCCAGGCACGCCAAACATGCCCTAATTTCGTTGCCGGGTCAAACCCGACCCAAACAAAAAAAAAACCCTACTCACTCTTCTTTAAGTAACAGTACCCACAGTCATCTTCTTGATTTTGGCTTCATTCTCTCGATCGCCACCCATGTATAAACAGAGCCAGATGACTCTCTATCTGTTCCTGTCTTCTTCACCTACCTCTGATTCCCCTTTCATTTTCTTCCCTCAACAAAAGCCCTAATCTGTTCATTAGCTTCCAATGTGCTCCGCCTTATTCATCTTCAAGTCGTATAACCCAGAAACAAGAATTCAATGCTTGAAATCTCCAAATCACTACAAACATCTACTGCGTCACCTGAGTTCATCTCTCCATTTCTCCCGTTGATTTTGACCTCAGCTGAAACGAAACCCTGGCATGCCCTCCTGTCTCGATCGGCTGCAACTTCACTTCTCCATCTGCTACACACTCCTCACTCTAGTTCATTGTCACACATCAATACCCACTAGAACTTACCCTTTCTGACTCTTCTCTTAACAGCCTATTGTGATTATTTGAGTTTGGTTCGCACGGGTTGTGAATGCAAATGTTAATTCTCTATGGGTATTTCGGTTCTAGATGAGATGGTTGTCACTCTCGCTTCTGCTTGACTTCATTTTGCAATGCCCCGAATGAGTCGAAATCTCTGTTGAGCGCTACGGGAATCAACCCGAGCTAGGTTGCTATTGGTGCTTCAGGATATATTATCTCCTCTTCTTTGCTTGCACTTCCTATCCATTCAATCACTGGTATAAACTAACCTAACCTATTTTCTGGTTGTTTACTTGGTGTCGCGTAGTTATCACCTTACGGGAGTTCTCGTTTACTCGTCGGCTGTATATCCAGTCTGCTATCAACCATCCTTGCTCGGCGTTTCTTTACCCTTCTGGAGTCACTTTCGATTTCATGACTTTCCACTCATTCTATTGCCATCACGTGATAATATTTTCAATCTAACTTGTTTTGCGTTTGTTGCAGGAAATCTTCGATTCTCTGAGTTGGTATTTAGTCTCAACTTACTCAATCAAATGCTTGTTTCTGTCAATAAGCGTGTTTCGGTTTGATTTGCTATTTTACCACTGGACTTGTATCTGAAAGGTTTGCTGGACTGCGTTGGCTCGAATATAACAGTACTTTTGGTCAGGTTCTGTTCCTTTATCACTTGTACCTACTAGTGTGAACTGATGTCTTGTCTAGTCTTTGGTATGTGCCTCCAACCTTTTGCAGGAAAACTCCCCTGATATTCACTAGTACAAAAAACACCTATTTCGGCGCCCCTATTTCGGCGGTTGTAGAGGCAACCGCTGAAATAGGGCTCCGAAGACACCTATTTCGGCGGTTCCTAGCTAGGAACCGCCGAAATAGGTGTCTTTTTTCCAGACACTAGAAATCTTGGAGCCCTATTTCGGCGGTTGTCTTTACAACCGCCGAAATAGGGTCATTTCCCGGTATTTTTTTCCGAAAATTTTGAAATGCCGCTTAAATTTTAGTCTATTTCGGCGGTCGTTACTAACAACCGCCGAAATAGGGTCATTTCCCGGTATTTTTTCCGAAAATTTTGAAATGCCGCTTAAATTTTAGTCTATTTCGGCGGTCGTTACTAACAACCGCCGAAATAGACTTTATTTAATTATATATTTGCTCGCCGACCTCATCTCTTCATCCTCTCTTCTCTCTCTTCTCTCACTTTAATTTTGCATCCCTAACTGGCGAACTGCTCCTCTCTTCTCTCACTTTAATTTCTCCTCTCTTCTTCTCTTTAATGGTGATTTCGGAACCCAAACCGGCGAATAAACATGCTCGGCGCTCCTCTCTCTTCTCTTCTCTCACGGTAAAGTCACAACCCTTACTAGCGAACAAACAAGCTCTACTTTCCTCTCTTCATCCTCTTATCTCACGGTAATTTTGCAGGTGACCATACATGCTCTCCGCTTCTGTTCATACTCTCACGGTAGTTTCACAACCCTAACTGACGAACCGGTAATATACTTAAACTGAAGCAGTTCATTGCGAACCAGTAATATACTCAAACTTACGGGAAAACATACATGCTTTGCGCTCGTGTTTGCGCCTCTGTCGAAAATCACTGAAACTGCTGCGAGGTTGAAGACGACAGAAAAATCGATTTTTTTTTAAAAGGGACCTATTTCGGCGGTTGTTAGCTAACAACCGCCGAAATAGGTGTGTTTTTTTTGTTCTAACACGGGCCTATCTCGGCGGTTTTTAGCTAACAACCGCCGAGATAGGGAGTCTATTTCGGCGGTTGCACAACCGCCGAAATAGGTCTGAGAACCTATTTCGGCGGTCTCCATTTCGGCGGTTGTAGAACCGCCGAAATAGGCCCAAAACAACTGCCGAAATAGGCATTTTTTGTACTAGTGATTACTTGACAATCCCAGCCCAGTATACATAGTTTCTTTTGCAGGATATCTCTTCTGTTCATTGCGGTACCTATTCTTAAACCATTCAATCCTCTCATCTAGAACATGTTTGGGTTGTGTGAAAAACGTGTGATCCTCTTCTGCCCACAGTGCTTGTATCATGCTAGATTCATGCGATTCCGTGTACATTATTGGATCTGTAGATGTGCTGCAATATTTCGTTTGATGCTTACAAATGCTTTAGGTCGTTAATACCGGTTCTACTTTTCTGTTGAGGTGATCCATGCCCGAAAACAAGGAAAGAAAGAGCAAAACAGTAAAAAAAATGTGTTTAGTATAAATTATACCTGCGTATCAGTCCTTATCCTCTGTTCCTTGAGCTTTGTAACTGTTAGTGGTTTAGCCTGTCATTTATACACGTATTTAAGCTAGTAAAGGAGAAGAGATATGAATCAATTTACTGACTCTAGGTTCGGATTGTACAATATCCCAGTGTTAAAGTTCGGTGTTTAACAACTTTGTGGTTGACTTGTTTTTGGTGGCGGCAATCAGTCTAACAGCTTTTACTTGTGTATAATTCGGATCTGAAATATCACCTGGGTCAATGTGTAAGTAATTAGAGAATCGTTGTTCCTTAATAAACCTGGATTTGTGTAATCATCTTATCTTAAGTTGTGAGTCAAACTAGTTAAAAAACAAAAAAACAGAAATGCTTTTTCATAGAACTTCAACTGTTTATATCAACTATCTGTACACCATGATTTGTTGGACTTATTTCTTCTTTGTACATGTACGTTTTACGTTGTAACTTTATTGTGATCTTCAATCCATTTCCTTGTACTTCTTAATAATGATAACCCCTAGTTATCGCCCTTTAGGACCCTTGTTTGACAGAAAAGTTTTGGATGTATTATTGCTCCACACCTAACGGGTCTCTCATTCGTTTCGTGGGCAATAATCTCCTATAACTTCAGAAAACACTCAAACCACCCTTATATGTACATAAGAACAAAAACTTCAAAAAATAAGCCCTTAAGGCTAATTTAGGAGGGTTTAGGATGTGAAACCACCCCATGCCTAACGGGTCTCTCATTCGTTTTATGAGGGTGGAATCCTCCTTTACCCTCAACACACCCATAATCAAGATTAATTGACTAATAAAATCTTATTATTCCATTTGTAAAGATTCATACACCTTTTCCTTACCTTTTCATAAAAGTCAGAATTGTCTACCCAATTTCTTCATCGGGTTCTAAGTTCCAACCATTCTTAAACCACTTCGGTTTTGTAAAAACATTTTTCCTGGCCCAATTCCTGGTCCGTGACCACTTCATACTTGGCCCATAGACCTGATCCGGTCCACGTCCACCTACCCAAACTGCAGCCCACCTACCCAAACTGCAGTCCACCTCTACCATACTAGCCCAAATAATCCAGGATTTAACCTAAATACTAATTGGCCCAAATCAGAACCTAACCCAAATCACAACCAACCAAGCCCAAAAACCACGGCCCAAGCCCAAAACCCGAGCCCAAAGCCCAAAAACCCGAGCCCAACAAGGCCCAAACCCAAGGCCCAAAACCCGAACCCCAAACCCAAGGCCCAAAACCTGAAGCCCAAACCCAAGGCCCAAAACCCGAAGCCCAACAAGGCCCAAAACCCGAAGCCCAAACCCGAAGCCCAAAACCCAAGGCCCAAGACCCGAAGCCCAAACCCCAAAAATCCACAAAAATCAACCCAAACCCCAAGAATCCACAAAAATCAATCCAAGCCCTAAAGGTCCACAAAAATCAACCCAAACCCTAAAGGTCCAAGAGTTGACCCCAACTTTGACCATCCGACTTTGACCCAAGACCTTTTGACCATCCGGGACTTTGACCATCCGAGTTTTGACCAAACTAATTCAATTCCCGGCCCAGATTCAATTCATCAGTTTCAAACTTACCTTGTAAATCCTGTTTGAATTCAAAAAATCCAGAAAAATCTTCTTTCTCAAATTTTGAACAATCATTTTATTCAAACTTCATCAAGTTTCAAAAGAAACCATTTTGTGGAATTTTAAAGGAAAAACTCTTCTCACATCACAGAAAACTTTTCAAGCGCAGAAAGTTCTTCTCACATATACAGAAAGTTTTCTCCTAAAAACATTTCTCAAAATTGGTGTTTCTTTATTAAGATTCCGAACAACTTCAAACTCTTTTCAAAACTCAGCTTTGAAATTCAAAAATAAACCGTTTTCGGGGAACGGGAAATGTCTAACACTTTCAATACGTTTTCTTCCTAGTTAGACATCGCTTGTCTCCCTTCCAAAATAAAAATCTGAGGCGGGGCACTAGGGTCATAATCTCCCTTGTCGCAGTTTGAATCTCTTTAGGCGGGGCATTAGGGTGACAAACCTCCCCTAGTTGCAGCCTAGATTTTTACAAGGCGGGGTGCTAGGGAAGTAACGACCTTCCTAGTTGCAGTCGGGATTTTAGAATCGTCTAACTCCCTTTTGTTCAATTTCAATGTTTTTGGTTTTAAACGTTTTAAAACACGGGAGTTAGAGACATTATTAGGGTTTGACCAAGAACATCTCATTCATGGTGTTTCTCCCTGAATCCTATTTTTCGTCATAAATTCATTGCCCCATCTTTCGAGCCTCGGCACTTACCATTAATTAAGTGTCGTGTTCGAGGGGGTACATAGGGTAATCCTTCGGGATTATCCGCCCATTTTACAATAAAAAATGATTTTAGGTTTTAAAAACTTTAAGAAAGATGATTTTGACAATCATTCCTCCAAACAATTCCATCCTTCATCATCTCACTCTAAAATTGAAATATCCCAAAACCTCAACCCTTTCGGATTCTCAAATCTGAAAAACCGGGATCTTTACCCAAACTTCAATTGCCTCACACACTCAAATCATCTTCAAAACTCCAAATCGCCTCAAACTCAAATCATCCTTAAAATTCCAACTCAAACTTCTTAAAGTCTCACAGGCCTGAGCGCCCCACAGACTCAAACACCTCAATCTCTCCACCATTTTAAGATTCAATCGTCTCACAGACCCGAGCGTCTCATAGACCTTGATATCTCATTCCTCCCACTACATGAACATCATAAATGTCTCATAGACCCGAGCGTCTCACAGACTAACCTCTCAAACACCCTCAAAACCCCAAAATCTTCAAAAACCCTAAAACCGTGAACTACATAAGGTCTAATCTCAACAGGGAGTTGAGTACGTAGGCAGCCCATCTAGGGTGCGACCCAATTCCAAACCAAAAAACCCCTTCCCTTCTAAGGTGTTATTCATACCTCTCAAAACTCTCAAACCTTCTTTGGCCCCACGAACTTCAAAACCATCAGACTCTAAGTCTCGTTCATTCACTCAACCTCAGACTTTTCCTAAATCTTCATTTTATACTCATTCGAATTCATCAATTCCCTCTTCTAGGCGCTAGCTTGGCAGAAAAGCTCGCCTCATCCACTCTCTCTCTCTCATCCTAATCTTATCCTTGGCTTTTAAATAGATCTCTTTAATAAGGTTTTGAAAGAAGTCAATCCCGACAATTGGAGACTAAGGTTTCCTCGGGCACCAATCCGAAGTCGTGGTCGTTGCCACTTCTAAGGGGTGTAACCCAGTGCGAACCCACACAGAATCTTTGGTATGACCAGATAAGTCCAATCCATGGGCAAATCAAGAGTCATTTATCGGTTCTTAGAACCCTTCTTCTCCCTTCCTGGTTCCTTAGGTCAAACTAGGTGGCGACTCTAGTCAATTTCCGCCCTTAGGGCATAAGTCTGCGTGGAGCCCATCGAGAGCGGGTGTAGTGCACACTTGCACTCCCCTTTATGCTTTCTAGGAAAGACGGACGATTTAGTAGGTATTTGAGGGATGCCAAGAATAACGGATTTTCACCCTCCATAGAATGGCAATTTCTAGGATCTAGGCTTTTTAGTCAGACCATATTTAGATAGACCCACCCTCATACCGAAAAATCACCCTCCACAGTTGGAAGTCGTATAGTGCCCCTTTTTTATCTAAAGGGAAAAACATGATAATCATTATTTTTATTATTAGGAAAGCGCATAGACTTTATTATCGTTTCCTTCTATAAAAACCGCTGAGCTTCATTTTTACTTTTTTCTTTCTTTAATCTTTGCGCCTACATCTCTTCCTCGCTTCAGTGTCCTTTTCGATGATTTCGATTCTTTCCTCCGTGCCTTCCATTTGCTTATTTCCATGGCTCCTAAACGATGCCATTGATTGCATTCAGGGTTCCAAAGTTACGAGAGTATAAAATGGGGAAGAGAAGGAGGTTTTTTTTCCTACTCTCCTTGCCCCGACCCACCCTTTTCCGGAAGGTCACAAGGTGTTTTCTTCGGCCCTCTCCTCGAATGTCCTTTTTGATACTTTGAAGGATGTTATCGTCCCGATCAGAACCAAGATCTTTCTTCCTGTGGCTGATTCTCACCCTTTTGACAACTTTGGCCTAGGGTTTGTAGTTTACCGAGAGTTTTTCTTTTGCTGTATGACTATTCCTCCTCACCCCTTTGTTCATGGATTTTTAACCCGCGGATGTTGTACTCTCGCTCACCTGCATCCGCACGCCCCGGCTTGCCTTGTTGCCTTTGCTTATATCTGTTTTACAAACAAAATCAAGCCATATGCTACCAAATTTGTCCAATCTTTCTGCACTCGTGCGAACGATGCGGACCTTTCTATTTCTGCCAAGCCCAGTTATTCTTTTTTCTCCTATTCCAAGTGTGACAAAGTATGGGCTTCCAAATGTTCATTGTTGTTCCTCCTACCGGGAGGTTTCTTGGTGTTCCCTACGCCGGATTCTGTACCATAGGCCAGCTATTGTGTTCTCTAATTCTCGACTCGGAGGTTCCCATATCAAGGTGCTAAAATCTTTGAATAAAGTCGCGCGCCCCCTGACTTCTTATGTTACTGCCGAGAAGCTTACAACTCTGATTAAGAAGTCATTCAGTACGATTTCTTCCTTGGTGTATGCTTTCCTCTTCTTTTAAGGAAGAAAATTCTCGTTTCTATGAACTTAGGATTTTAATTAACCCGTTGACTGGTCCCTGTACAATGAATTCTAATTGGCAAAATAACAAGCCGTAAACCATGCCCAAGTCGATTCTAACCAATCACTTTATTACCAATTCCTATTAGAGACAGATTAACCTATAGGCAAACCATGCTTCTAGTCGTTAATCCGGTTTAACTTCCTATGTCTTGTTAACTAATTTCAGCGCCGCATTTTGATTAGAAAACTACAAAGATTACTTTAATAATTGGTCAGAAGATTAAAGCACGTGAAGAACATGAATTAAACTATTGCATTAATTAATCAGAGAAAAGGTTACAAAATAAATATAAAGATCCGGTTTGCTACCCCAATCCAGGGAGCTAATCTAACTACTCAAACATAAATATAAAAATAACTAAAATAACAAAGAACGACATTAATCGAAATAAGATTTAGGGTAGATAAGACTCCAGTTAGCAAGTTGACTCCAGAACCCCGCTCCGCCTTTGTCATTACGTCGGTACAACAATGGAGGTATATGGTACGTGGTGGAGTGGTGGTAATATGTATGGTAGATGATCGATGAAGATGGTGGTGGTGCGGTCTGTATGGAGAGAGGTAGAAGCCTCTGTGTGGGTCTAGGGTTGCCAGTCGTCCTCCCCTGTTTTTTATCTTTAACAGCAGCATCGAAAGAGGCGGAGAATAGCCTAGTCCGGTTTATAAACCCGGACAGAAACTCAGACCAGGTGCAAATTTAGGCAGAAAGGTCAGCTCGCATGTGGTCCAGGTTTGTAAACTAGGACGCAAACCCGGAACAGGTCCTAAATTTGCCAGTAAGTAACGCATGCAACTGGTCTGGGCATACAAATCCGGACACAAACCCGGACGAGTACATAAAATGGGCAAAGCAACTTCGAGGCCAAGATTCTTCGTTTGGACTCCGTTTTGCCCCTCGTTTGTTGCGTTGCGAATCTTGTGAAATGAAGAATGCAATTCCTTGACTTTTAACTACATTTGACACATAAAATGTATCAGTTCATATTAAAACATAAATCTAAAGAAAAGCATATGATAAGTGAGAAATGAGGCATGAATTGTTATCAATATAGGAAGAATTAATGCCCTAAAAGTATATGTATTTCACACTTATCAAACTTCCTCACACTTAGCTTTTTCTTGTCTTCAAGAAAATAATTATAAAACCTTATCTATGGTCATAGCATCGAACCTCGGGATCAAACAAGTGCAGAAAGAAAATTAAATGAAATGGGAACCAAAAGAATAATTCTGCTCTTAGCTGTAAGTTTTCGTAAACAGTGAAAAAGAAAAATTTATCAAATCATGGAGACGTTTGGTTGCATAAACTAAACATGGGATAGCTTGGATCTTCCACCAATTTTTTAACCTGTGGATAACAAGGGGTGTGAAGTAATGACATATTCTGCAATACCTTTCAACACCACGCATTCATGATCAAAATAAGAAAATTACAATAAACATTCAACATTAAGAACTTTTCTTATCTTTGCATAATTAGTTTCCATTTTTCGCACAATTGTTTTCATCCCCCCAGACTTTTCTCTTTATCCCTATGTCGACGTTGCACCTTTCTATCCCAGATCACGAGACCTTAGGTAGATGGGTGATAAAGCACACCCTAAGGACTTAATAACTGGATAAAAGAGGCTTGTTTTGGTTCAGAAAATTTAATTAAGATCAGAGGAGTACTTTGCCTTATCCAAACTTTCACAACATTCCCAAGATCATCAAGCTAAACTAATTCAGTTTACACAATCAGCTAATCCACCAAATTTCAGTGAAAACAAAATTAAATTGAATAAAAACAAGTTAGATTAGTCGAACAGCTTTAAGCAAGAGAATTCTTGAGGTTGTCACCTGGCTCGGCTTCAAACTTCCATAAACATTTTCACCCAAGAATTCAATATTTATAAGCACTCAAAGAAGCGATTCTTTCAAAACAATAGGACAAACAAAAACAGTGTGGCATTTAAGTGCAGCTGCCAGATTTTCAGGGAAAGGTCTCTACTTCCTCACACTTAAGAGGAGCAATGTCCTCATTGTTCAAAAATAAAAATTGAGAAAATACCTTTCAAAATATGCCAGACTCATAAAGAATTTCATTCACCACAACATGGACTAATAAAATAAATAAGCATTATAGGCTGAACACAAACATTAAAATTAAAGAAAATAAAACTCACCTGATATCGTAGATTGAGAAAGGTTCCCTTCCTCACACTTAAGCTTGAAAAATGGGGTAGTAGCTTTCCTCACACTTGCGTCCAAGCAAGTTTCCAGCCTTGGAAAATAGATAGTATCACACATAAAAGATTTCACCCACACACACTCACAAAACTACCACAAAAACGCTGCAAAGCGTTGCATTAAACGCACGGGCACCATTGCCACTTATAAATAAAATAAAAACAAAAATAAACGAGAAAAAAACAAACATAAATTTAACCACTGGGTTGTCTCCTAGTAAGCTGCCCGTCTTTACAGTCTTTGGCTAGACTCCCGCTTTGTTATCCCGGATAAAAAATAAAAGTAGATAATGGATTCGACAGGAAAACGAAGTAACCAACAATAATAACTAGTCCTCCTGGATCAAAGAAAACATTACCTCAACAAATAAAGTAGGAAAATAAATATTCCACAAAATCTACTGTTTGAGGAGGTATTGCAGGTAACATATTTCTAATAGGAGACCAGTGTGATGATGGTTTTTTTCCTTGAATTCGAGGACATAAACGTCCTCCTCTTGTTGTTGAGGCTCCATGGAAACTTCACTCTAGCAGACAATCGCGGTAGTAGCTGTAATTTCTTCACCCTCTCTTGAACTTGATCGTGACTGGCACTTCTACTGGCTCACAGGTAAATGTAGACAAATATCTTCAAATTCTAGTTGCTCCTCTTGTGTTGGTGGTGGAGAGGGAGGGGAACACGGATTGTTAAATATTTACTCCACCTCTTCTTCAGATCACAGATTCCTGATAAGTTTCCCTATCTCTTCATCAGAACCCGTAGCCTCAAAAGTATCTAGTTCGAATCGATCTTCACTCCTTTGAGTCACCACTGGAATCTCTTCTAGCGGATTGGCCTGACTCGGAAGAAATTTGTCTGGCCCCTATGAGGATTACAGACTGTTCTGATTCCCAATTTCTTGGCTACAACCACATGTAGCTATAGATAGCTACATACATGTACATTTGGTCATTGAAAACTGTACATTTGATCATTCAAAACTGTACTGATGTATATGTACATGTATACAGTGAATTGTGATATTTCTGAATTTGTACTAAACGTACATACTACTTTTATAAACTGTACAACAAACTTGTAAAACATGTACATTTATGCTAACAGAGAAATTGTAGGGAAAACTATATACAAAAGGAATAAAATACTAAACTAATCCTACAACTCTACTACGGGTAGCAAAATAAAACCCGGTCGGAGTATAGTGTAAATATATTACGACCGAGAGTATCGTACCCAAGGGACTTATAGAAAATTAGTCCTAATCCGGGCAAAAGCCTATTCTAAGACAAGGGGGGAAATTGAAATGTTTTCTAATCTAAATAAAACTAACTAAACTATGTGGTAATTACAATGAAATTATCCTTGATCCAGGGTGTGAAACCATCTAAGCATCAATATGAACTCTAAACATAAACACAGGCCTTCGAATTAACCAACAACTGAACACGCCGGGTGTCCTGCCGGATACCACTTGCACGGCATATTCAAAGACATTGAATATGCCGGACATTGGCCACCTGGCAGTGCATCCAGCATAGCCATATTGCATATTCTTTCTCCAGTTTCCGAGTAGAAAACAGAAGACTCATCCTTGTTAACAAATCGAGCATATATCATGCCGCGAAATGAACAAGGAAATGGGGGAAATGGATTAATTCTCACTCTTACCACTAACCCTTAAGTCATAAGAAGAGAGTAGGAAGACCATTAAGAGAGTCTAACCTATCTTACTTGGGACTTGTCTTCCACAAGTAAGAATTGCATGAAGAGAAAAAGAGATCAACCTGTTCTCTTTCATTAAGAACCATACTCTTAATAAACTTGATGAATTGTAATTTCCTAAATTCCCTAAGCTCCTATCTAAATCTCTAATCGAATCCCTACTCTTTTGCTAGACCTTTGTGCTTCATCGAGTTACCTTGTTACTGAGTGCTCGAGCTTTGAGAGAGAGAGAATCGCGCAGATAATGCAACAGTATGTAACTTCGAATGTGAGAGCGTATGTTTCATTGTGGGGTTGAACCCCTATTTATAGTGTTTTACACCGTTAAATCGAGAGTTGCCAGCCTGTCCTTCTTTTTAATTGCCAGGCTGGCATTTACATATAAGTGAGATATTTAATTATCCATCCGGCCGGATCACACTCTGATCCGGTCGATATCCTTTGTTCTAAGCCGTTCCTTCCAGGCACATGGAACCGGATGCTCTATTCTTCCTTATTCTCGTACTTTTCCCTCTTCATCAGTCCCACAAAGTTCTACTTTTGATTATATTAACGTAAAAAGTAGAACTTCCTCTTTCAGCGTGTGCTTTTGTTGCCTTTTTATTCTGACGCTATGGCTTTTGCCCTTCCGGCTGAGGCCTTTTATTCTTCCGGCTATTACTCCCCCTTAGTCCCACAAGTTCTTTTTTCCTTTTCTTTGTTCTAAAAAAAGGAAAAAGAGTTTTCTTTTTCTAATTGTGCTCTTGCCCGTGCCTGACCCGTGCCTGCGCCTTTTCGATGTAGAATTTGCAGAGCCGTTTTTTTTGTCAGCGCCCTGTTTCCAGGAAGGTGCAGGATCTCCCTTTAATTTTTATCAACTGGGCGGGAGTCGTTTTTTTTTCCAAAGCTCTAGCTTCGAATTCTTTCAGATATCTTCTTTCCTTGTTTGCCCAGACTCCGTCGCCTCTCCTTGCATCCTTTTTTCGGATCTTTCACTCTCTTCGCTTCGCTCTTGCTCTCCGCTTTCTTGTTCCGATGGCATCGTCTAGCTCGAAGAAAAACAAGGCAGCTGCGAATTTCGTCCCTGCTAGAGAGGCGATTCAAGGTACCTTTTCGCCCCAAGGGTTTCGCCCGACTTATCTGAAATCTGCCGCGCCTTTTTCGGCCGACCGAGAACCTTCTCCATCCTCCCTGGATACCTCCTCCCTTCTCTCTTGCTTGAAAGACGTCAAAGTCCCACTGGGTACTTGCATCTTCCTTCCTTCCGACGACTCACATCCCACGATGATTTCGGGCTTGGATATGCCGTTTTCGCGGACTTTTTCTCTCGCGGCCTGACCGTACCTCCTCATCCATTCATTCTAGGTTTCCTGATTCGGCGCTGCTGCATGCTTGCTCACCTACATCCGAAGGCAATTTCTTACCTCCATGCCTATGTTCTCCTCTGTGAGGAGAGCAAAATTCGGGTAGAGGCGACCGAATTCGTCCAATTTTACACCACAAGGGACGATCCTGATAGCCTGACTATCAAGGCGAAGGCCGGTTTTTCTCTCTTCTCGATTATAAGAAAGCATCTTCCGGGTGGAACTCTCGATGGTTCGTCATTGTTCCACCACCAGGCCGATTTTTGGGAGTTCCCTACTGCCCCTCGATCCCGAAAGGCCAATTCAGCTGTCCTCCTTCCCCAGCGCAAGAAATGCCTATCTCAAAAATCCTGAAGGTGATAAGCAAAAAACAGCCTACGGTCTCCGTATTTTTTACTCCGGCGCGCCTGGAATCATTGAAGAAATATCACAGTAAGTCTCATTTGGTCAGTTTTATCTAAATTTTACCTTTGACCTGTTTCCTTACTTTCTCATCGTTCCGGCAGATTTCTTTTCTAGAGGAGATAAGGTTGGGCCCTTTAATAGCTGGAATTTTGTCGGCTTTAAGATGGGAGACGAGCGAGTTGATTATTACGCGTCTGTTGATGCGGCTGTTGATGTGGCCACGAGGCTTCTTGGGAGTGCTACCCCCTCCAAGAAGAGGCAAGGGGAATGAAGACAAGGACCATTCTGGACAGAAGAAAAAGAGGACTACTGGGTCTCCAGCCCGCTCAAGCGGTGACTTGCCAGGTACTTGGTACGTGAGTCCAGGATCTGGGCGTCGCGTCTTTCTCCCTCTCTTACTCCTGATTCAGGCCAAGGGTCTGCCTCTCGTTCAGGGCAGGGGTCTGGTCACCCAACCCCATTTGTGAATTGTTTCCTGACTTGGCAGGGTATTTCTCTTCCGATCCGGCCCATGGTGCTATCTTGGAAGATACTAACCCACGTATTGTTCTCTCTTATTTGAAGGAAACTCTTGCCTTTCCTTTTTTGTTCATTCTATGCTGACCCTTTTTTCTCAGGCTCTCAAGGCGCGCCCATCACCGTTACTGATAACGAGGTTGCTCGCGGTCCGGCCCACCCTTCTCCTGCTGTTCCAGCTTCCGGTACTCAAAGACTCCGGAAGAAAACCGCGTCAAAGCCGAAGGCTGCTCTAGCGGAGGCTTCTGAGACTGAAAGTGACCGTGGGACTATTGGCGCCTCAGTCCCACAAGACATCCCTGGGGTCGGTGATTCATCATCCGGGGGGGAAGGAGTACCGAGCTGTGCCCGAGAACCCAGAGCTCCGAAGTAAGCAGAGGGAAGACAGGCAAAGGGAGGCCATTGCCACCCCCTCTTCTCCTCCAAGGAAGATGTTGCTGCTCCCTCCTCCTCTCCACCTCCCCCTGTTCAGGAGGGCTTTACCGGCCCTTCTCAGAAGGAGGGATGGTTTTACTACCGTGGGCAACCTTTGCGCAAGATTCCCTTCGACGTTGCTCGATACACCGACGCCTGGAAGGAAGCAATAAGACTTTCTGACCATCCGGATGGGATCTTCGCTCCTCCATCCATTGTTACTCGCTACCAAGGAAAAACTGAGAGCTGGGGTTGGAGCAGCCGATGCCATCATGCGTCATTCCATTCCCACGGGAGATGTCTTCAATCTGATGTGGCAAAGCATTTTCCGAGTAAGCGCCGCCTTCCTCCCATCCTCCCATGCCTTTCTGATATATTCTTTTTAAGTTTTAATGTTCTGTTTGTTGTTTTTTTTTTTGCAGGTTATGTCTATGGCTCAAAGTGCTGAGGTTCAGACTCGGGATCTTCAGCTTAACCTGCAACGTGAAAAAGTCGGGCCGATAATACTGAAGCCGAGTTAAAGCAAACCCGTTCTAACCATGATAGCTACATGGATATTGTAAACTATGAGATTGACCGCAAGTGAAAGATAGGACAGACACTTTGAACAAGGAATTGCGGTCATCTCGCCATGAATGTGTTCGTCTTCGAGACGAATACGAATCAAAGTTAAAGAACTTGCGGGAGAGATGTTTGCTCTGAGAAACCAGAGCCTCCACACAGAGGGCATCCTGAAGCAGGTACTCCCACAAACCCTCCGGTGAAAAGAATGTGTTGATACCAGAGCATACTTTGTCTGACTTGGAAGTTTTGTTGCGGCAGGTACAAGCTGCTCACAAAAGGGACGTAGATTCCCTCACTTCAGACAAGGCTTACTTTGCGGGTGTGAATGTTGCCCTTGAGAAAGAAATTAAATCCCTTGAGGCGGACAAAAAAGCTTTGACTGAGCAGAATGAGGCTTTGGTGGGAGACAAAGTCCAACTTATTCAAGAGCTCACCGCATTGACCGAGGAAAAGAATGCTCTGGATGAGCAAACTCGAATTGCTTTTGACCAAGAGAAGCAGTTTTGGTGGATGAGAACACGACTCTTTCTGAGGGTAAAGCTGCTCTTGCGGCCGAGAAGGCTTCTCTGGAGGGAAAGGTGAAAACCTTAGAGGAAGCCAAGCAGCTCTTGACGGATGAAAACACAGCTCTTTCTTCAGGCAAAGCTGCTCTTGCGGCCGAGAAAACTTCTCTGGAGGGGAAGGTGAAAGCTTTAGAGGAGGCCATGGCCCTCCGCCAACCCGAAAACGCTAAGGTTCCGGCCAAGGGTGAGTCTTACCGGTCTTTTTTCGCCGCTTTTATCTTTATGCCTTACTCTTACTGATTCCGCTTTCCTTTCCCCCTCTTCTTTTTAAAAACAGATCCTGAAAGTCTTTTAAGACATGTCGAGAAGCTCAGCGATCGTATTGATAAGCTGAATGAGGAGCTTTCTGCCGCGGGTTCTGACCGCGATCTTTACCGAGCTCAGGTGCTGCAGCTTGAGGGGGATGTTGCCAAACATACAGCCTACGCCCGTCAGGCCCAAGAAGAGTTGAAGAAACAAGGAACTGTTATTGCCCATCTAAAAAAGGCTTTCGGTTCTCAGAGCCGGAAGATTACCAACATTTGCCGTCAAGCCATCTCCAAGTACTTCCTGAAGAGGGGGGAAGTACTGGATGACGATCTGTATAATG
>JAIOTZ010002284.1:0-20564 GCA_023374045.1 Limonium bicolor | reverse complement strand
CTTCCGCCGCAGCAGGGCCGCCCGGATTCCCTTCGGCACCCGACTGATCGATGACATCTTCATCACTGAAGAGGCCAAGAATTGGTACCATAATGGGCCCCGCCGGGAGTTCATCCAGGAGCGCCACGTGGACCCATCCATCGTCGAGGACCTCGACCTCCAGTCACTCTTTGATTTTTACGGATGGGGTCGCTTCTTGACGATGGGTGGGGAGTTTTACCCTGACCTCGTCCGCCAAATCTATGCGAACACGGCTCGGGAGGGCGTCTCCAAGCTTATCTCATATGTCGGAGGTCGACAGATCAAGATCACACAGCAGATCTTCATCGAGGCCTTGGACATTCCTCCGGAGGATTACGAGAGCGACAGCTACCTCCCCGACAGCTACCTCCTGAGCCACCGCCGACAGTTTCTCGCCACTCTCCCGACCACGCGCCGCAGGAAGAATCAGTCGGGCACTGTCTCCCGGGTCACCATGACCCCGAATATGGTCCAGGACGCCGCTCAGCGCGTCATCCTTGCTCTCATCCGTTATAACATTCTGCCCCGGGACAGTAAGGATATGAATGCCATGGACTGTTTCCTCCTCAACAGCATCACAACCCCGAATCCTGACAGCCCATTCTCCATCTCCGGGCTGATGTTTGACCACCTCTGCCATATGGTTGCGAAGCGGATACCCAGCACCTCGCCTACCCTCATTTCCTCCACACTCAGTTCCTTGAGTGCGGAGTCGACGTTGGAGATGCGGTCCCTCAGCCTCCCATGGCTCCCATTGACCATGCTGCCCTCCGGCAGATGGGGTTTCGCCGTGCTCCAGGAGGTTGGGAGAAGATACGGCCAGCCGGCAGCGCAGAGTCCTCCTCCATCTCCTCTTCCCGCTCCACGCACTCTACTGCAGCTGCCCCGCTACCAGCCCTACCAGCCCCACCACCTCCCACAGTTTTCCGGAAGGAATTCGAGGCCCACCAGCGACGCGTGGAGGAGTTGGCAGCCCAGTATGAGGAGCTGCGCCGCATGCTCGAGCGAGGTGGACTACCGGCCCAGTAGTTTGCTCATGGGGTTGGATGCTTGGAGTGTTGTGTCTTGAAACTTGTTATGTATCTCTGGAGATTGTCTATGCTATTGTCTTTTATCTTTTCTTTAGTTATGCTTTACCGTACTCTCTCTATGTTTTCCGCTTAAATTATAACATTGTGAACATTGCGAATCACTTTGAGCTTTTTCTAACCATGGGCTTTAAGCGTATTCCTCGGAATCCTGATTGCGCCTAGTTTATTTTTGTCTCTACATTGTAGCTACATACACACTGCATGCAAGCACCCTTCAACGCTGAATAAGACACATGCAAGAGGAACTCTTGTAAAATTTAGCTAGGTCTCGCGCTTCAACGACCCCGGACACTCTCCAGTGTGGGGGAACCCTTTGCCCAATTCACGTCTTATCAGGGGAGTACTAGTTCGCTAAATTCTTACACGATGCTTTACAACTTTATGTACTATATGTTTCGTGCTTCGAAAAGGTCTTCTGTTTATTTCCCTTTGGGTTTAGCTTTGACAAATGAGGACATTGTCCTACTCAGGTGTGGGGGAAACGACCTTTTCTTTTTGATGCACTTCTCCATCTCCTTATACATATTTATTGCTGCCATGAAGAAGTTCCATTTGTATTAAGCAAGTCTTTCCATGAATGCTTAGAACTATCCACCAAATTTTTCAAAATTTCTCTCTTGAGGAGCAATTAATTGCGGTGCTTCCACAAATCCCTTTCTTGGTGAATTTTTATTGCTTAGGGGTCCTTTCTAATCTTCTCATCTAGGGATTGCTAAGAGGTGTTTCCTCGTGGAAATTTTTAAAAGGACTTGAGAGGCACCATCGATAACCAACAAATGAGAGTTGAGTGTTCTATAAAGCAAGGCAAAATGCCAAAGGCACAATTCCAAATTAATTCTTCTCATCTCTTGTTGCAAAAGAAAATCAAATGCAAATCTCTATTTTTCCTTTTATTTTTCCTCAATGCCCATTCTTGAGAGAAGTTGGCCATGGTAAAAGTTCTCCAAGTCCAAAGATCTTTAAGCACTTGGAAACACTCTAGATCATACCCCGAAGCTCTATATTTTTATTTACCCTAAGCACACCCATGTCACCATGAGAAGGTTGGTTGCACTCCTCTTGAGATTTTTCACAATTTTGCTCACCAAAGTTCAAGAATTCATCTAAATACTTGCTTGCTATAAATGTTCCTTCTTGCTATGGGTTCCTAGCAAATTTTGCTTGAGGACAAGCAAATAGATAAGTGTGGGGGAGTTGATAAATGGTGAAATGATGTATTTATAAGGTCTTTATTTACCTTTATTTCGTGCAACTATTGACTTATTTCACCACTTGATAGAGCATTTCGTTAATATAGTTGAACTCATGCAGTTTTGATTTAAATTTAGGTAAAAGCTCACTTGAGCAATGATTTTTGGGAGACTCTCAAGACTTTGTAGCTGAGCTTTAATGCCCCGAGGAGTGTGTCAAAGACGAGGGGTCAAACGGGACAATTTTGGTGCAAATAGGCACTTCTGGTGTGGACCTCCCTTGTGGACCGCCCCTGTGGGGCGGTCCGGTTGATTTCGGAACGCTGGAATCGCCTCTGGTGTGGACCGCCCCTGTGGGGCGGTCCCGACGGAAAATTGCCCAGAACGATTGTTTTAAAGACGGGAAAACATAGGGGTTTTGGGCATTCTTTGCATTCTACACTTCCACACACATAAGAGAAGAGAAAGAACGAGAAGAAGGAGAAAGAAGAGGAGAAAGAAGAGGAAGAAGAGAAGAAGGAAGAGCTCACCTTCTCCAAAGCTTCCAAGCTCCAACAATGGCTTCTTCTTACTCTTTTCTAGTTTTTCTTTCCTCTATGCTTGAGTAGTACTCTATTGTGCTTTGGGATGGGTCTTTGAACCCAAACCCTAGAATGTGCTTGTGAATCTTGATTATGCCTTAATATAGTTGTTTCTCTCTTAATTATCATTCAATGTTCTCAAATTGATCTCTTGAGTGCATTGTGGTGAACCCTATCTACAAATTGGTTTTGAGTTAGGGTTTGTGACCAAATTGAGAGAGAACTCTTGATTTATGCTCCTAGGATTAGTGAGTATAATTTGGGGCTTTGTTCTAGAACTTGCTTAATGCTACTTAGTGAGTTTAGTCCTAATTGATTTTGAAGGATAAAATTAACTAAGTAAGAATTAACTCATCTTTGGTTTAGAGAGTTATTATTATTGTTCTAAAAGACAACTATGGCATAAGAAGAGTTGCTAGCATATCTAGGTAGTTTGGGTGATTGCCAAATTCCCAAAGTACTTTTCCATCCAATCCATTAAACTATCACCTTTAGTTTATTTGTTGTTCTTGCAATTACTCAACCAACACAATCAAGCTTGTCGCCGGCTAAACCCCAATTTACTATTTTCATTACAATTACTAAGTACCGAGACTAGGAAGTTAGGACCAATTTCCTTGTGGATACGACACTTGTTGTACTACACCGATTAGGTGCACTTGCCTATTCCTTGCATTTATTTATATACCTTGTTATATAGTTTTTGCGCAACACTCTTATATGTGTGGGGTGGTGTTCGATTTATTGGGGCAAAATACTTCTAATGTTTTGTTGAAGACTGGCATCAGTGTTACTTTTACACAAATGACTGTTCCGATTGTAAAGTGATCCTTCCTCTTTCTTGGGATCCATGCATATAAACCAATCAGACCTTTCTCAGAGATCGAGCAAACAAAAGTTTGATCTTCTTCTAGCAAGTGCCACAAGAGAAGAGTTTAGGGACTTAGGATTACCTCAAGTCGATCACAAATGTAAGAAGGTCATGTACACTTCAAGTACTGATCCTTTTGATCAGGCGAGTTGAAGCATTGGTAAGCAAAGGTTTGATATGCAAGCGGCTCTCAGAATCGCCAAAGGGAATCAAGGTAATGGTCTCTAATTGCATGAGTACAAACACTGCTCATATATTCAATAAATGCAGCCGTTCAACTCTTGTATGTGCATGGGCGTTTGAGTACCCTATTATAGAGGCTTAGAAGCATTGTTCTACTAGATGAGGAAGTTTATATTTTTGTTGCTTTTATTTATGGTTTTTTATTTTCCAATCACTTTTAGATTTACTACTACATGAAATGTTGACGTTGTATTAAGAGATTCTCTGTCTGGATTAGGGAATGAATCACTTGTTATGAAGGTTTTTTTTAAAAAAAACTTTAGATGATTTGTCTTCAGTGCAATTATCTAATGCATAATGAAGGTTCCATTTTCATTCTCTATTTTATTAAGGACACCAGGATCATGTACAAATCTAGGATTGATAAAAATAAACCTATGAAAAGTACATGTTATTAGATTTTTGAATTCATAGGAAATTAGTGTAGTATGCATCTCTAGATTCTTGGCATAACATGTCGTTTAAAGTTAGGGTTGATAAAAAACAATCAAGCAACATTACATCTCTCCTTTTGTTCCATCATCATTGGATGCTTTTTTTTTATTAATTTATGCATTAATTTCTATATCTAATTCATTGAATGATTGTGCTGGCTTAAAAAATGGGTTGGGTAAGGATCAAGGATTTTAAACAAGTTGGGTAAGGGTCAAGATTTTTTGACCAATTTATTTTTGGGTTGGGTTGGGTTCATGATATTTTAAATGGGTTTGGTTAGGATTGATATTAACCCGACCCATCGACCCAACTTTCCAGGTCTAAGTGTATGGTCATGTCCTATGCCAAAACACATCCTTGAGTGTGAAAGTTCTAGGCTCATATTAGGAATGATAATTCATTTAAAAGGGATACCGAGAGGTAAAAAAAGGGATACCGAATAACATGTGAAACCTGATTTCACGGACTAAACCATATATAAATAAATGGTAAGTTTGTGACAGATAATGAGGTGATTTTTTTCAAAACTACCGACCATATCCCATTAACTTAACATACATGGTACATTAGAGATGGAGGCTATATGCATAATACTTACATACCATCAAACCTAACAAGTCTAACTGCTATGCACAACCAAATGTTGTTGGGAGGTTGTATGAGCAACTCAAAGAAAGACCAACCAATACCATAGATTCACCTTTGAACCTCCTCCCGCTTCTGCATACCTTCTTCAAGGACTGAAAGATTCAAACCTCCACCTGCTAGCCTGAAATACCCCAAACTTAAATATAGTGATTAATATTATTCTAATATGTATTTAAGGGCATAATAGTGCCTAAGTAATTTGGTAAGGAAAAATAAATCCAAAAGAAATGAAGAAACGCTTAAAAAGTGAAAAAACGCTAAATAAGCGTTAAATAACCATAGGAGGTACGGGACCTCGGTTAGAGTATTATATGGATTCTTAAGGCTTAATAATGCCTAAATAATATAAGGGAAAAATTTCCGA
This sequence comes from Limonium bicolor, assembly GCA_023374045.1. Lineage (NCBI taxonomy): Eukaryota > Viridiplantae > Streptophyta > Magnoliopsida > Caryophyllales > Plumbaginaceae > Limonium > Limonium bicolor. The sequence goes on along the minus strand of JAIOTZ010002284.1, from coordinate 15,120 downwards.
AGAAAATAGATCCAAATAATGTATTAAAACACTAATAGAACTTTAGCGCATGTTTTTCGAGAAAACCCGAAAACGTGACTTTAAGTGGTCAAATGAACCCGTAAAAATTATATATCATTAAATAACAATAATTAAGCAATAATGGAAGCTTAATAACCAATAAAATTAAAGAAACGAGAAAATCCCGGAAAACGGGCCCGGTTAGTGAATAGTACCAAAACCGGGTGAATTTTTAATGAGCGTTTTCTGTAAAAGACAAAAGACGCTCCAACTAGTAATAATGTGGGGGCCGGTTTTTAGGAGCTAATTAACCCCCTCACATACACACACACACACACTAGCTAATTAAATAAGAGACCAAAAAGCAAAAAGTAATAAAGTAAAAAGGGTACTTTACCCTTTTCTCTCACCTCACCTCTCATTCCACTTCTCTTGCATGCTCTATCTCCATTTGAACTCCAAATGCAAAAATAACTACATATTCTTGCTCCCCTCATCATTCTCTACACTTCCCTCTTTTTAGAATTTCAAAATGAGGAAGTTCATCTCCATGGGTTTTCCCCATTCAAAGAGAAAATAGCATCAATGTGTAGCTTGGAGTCTCCTCTCTCCATTAAGGTAAAAATCTCCATGAAAAACTCATGTTTCCTTCATCCTTCTTTGTAACCGATTTTTACCCCTTTGTAATGCTCTATTTTCTCTCTCTCTTTTGAGCATAATTCCAACCTTCCAATGGTGGTGGAATCGCCTTCTTGAACCAAGGGCTAAAACCCCTCTTAAAAGCTCCAAAAGGTAAACCCTAGAATTTGTGTTTTAAGCACTCTAATGAATTAGTATAAATCTAAGGGTTAGTATTTTAATTACTCTTATTTTGTGTTCATGGGGTGATGGGAATGGAGTTTGGTAACTCCATTCCCCATATGACCGATTTGTGCAAGAAAGAGAGAAGGAAGAGAATTGGAAAAGAAAAGAAGAATTAAGAGCTTAAGGTAAGAGCTCCTTTCTTAATGCTAAATTTTAAATGCATTAGAGTAATGGGAATGGGTAAACTAATTAAAGAACCCAAAACATGTATTAGTATTGTAGCTTATGGAAGTTTGAGTATTTGTGGAACTAGTATTTGGATTGTAGGCCTTAGAGCCAAATAATCTGTGTATGAGTATGGATATTGTTGTTTGAGGAAGTATTGATGAATTGGTATTGACTTGAGTGCTGGTAGGACCCTTGAATGGGTGTGGCAAGTCTAGGAATGGATTGGATGAGAAAGGATGTATGTGGCTAAGTTAGAAATGAAGGTGAACTATGGCAAAATTTTAGTAGGAAATGTGCATTTATGGATGACTTGGTGAATGGGAGAACCAAGGTGTGTATTGGATTGAGTAGGGATGTTAGTAACCATAGAGTAGTAGTTGTAGTATGAGAATGAAAGGGTGTAAAATCTGTAGCAGGAAATGTTAAAATGCATTGGAGAAACTAGGAGGAACTAGGTGTATTTGGAGAACCTTAGGTGAGTAGTTGGACACCTTGAAACAGATTTGGAGAAGAGCTAGGTAATATGATGGAATTAGGATAGAAGTAATGCATTGAGAATACTAGGAGTAGCATTGGTAGAGGGAGTAGTGAATGGTAAAGGTTAGAACAAAAATCTGTAGCATTGGAGAAGGAAAAATTAGTATAAGTGTTGGAATGGAAATGAGGAAAATTGTGTAAATCCATATGAGAATGGAAAATGCATTTAGTAATGAGTTAGTGGATGAACTAAGGTATTTTAGGAAGCCTAAATGCTACCAAAACATGTTAGGATGTATGTAGAAAATTGGGGAAGAAATGGGTAAGAAAAAGAAGTGAAAACAAATTATGTAGGCAAGTTCTGCTACCGACCGACCCAGCAGGTTGGATCGGTCGTGGGTCGGTCGGAGCATAAACGACTGAAACGAAACCTTCTGGAATGGACCAACCCAGAGGGCCGTGGGTCGGTTGGGAAAATTTTTCTGAGGTTGAAGTTTTTGACTTCGACCGACCTAGAGGATTATGGGTCGGTCGGGGAAAATTTAGAAGACGGAGAAGTTACTGGAATGGACCGACCAAAGGGGTTGGGTCGGTCGGCCCAAATTTACAAAAAAAATGGTAATCATATATGTATATATATATATGTATACGGGACCTTCATAACACACCATTAAAAGCATTAAATATTGAGAAAATAAGTATATAAGTAAGAAAGTAAGTTCAAGAAGTAATGAGTAAAGAATGATTTGTAAATAAAGTATGGAAAGTAAAGAACTAGTAAGTATGCAAAGGAAGTAGTAAAGTAAGGATAAGTTGGATCAATAATAGATTATTGACCATACAACCCTATATATGTATAGGACTTGGATAGTTGAACCCCCGAAGGAAGTCGGAGTTCGAATATGACGGTGAACGGTATGATTTCTTCATGCTCTGTATCCTAACCTGGTTACCCCGATTTGTGTGTTTATTTGATCACCTTAATAAGATAAATGCACGAATCAGACTTTAATGCACCTACTTGTGCTTGCTTATATTTGTTCTTGCTATATTGACTTGAACACTTAGTTTGTATAATTCATGAAATGAATGGATGAAGATGAAGTGTGTATGTACCTTGTAGTGTACTTGTGTAATGTATTGTACCTTGAATGGATGTGTATGTGAGCAATGTACTAATGTGTGGTCTGGATGTGATGACTTCTACTAATTCCTAACTACCTAACTACCTAACTCCTAACGTAAGTATTGAGTAAATTGGAATGAGTAGAAGTCCGAAATAGCTTCGGCCATGCGTGAGGATGAGGAGACACAAGAGGTTGGATCCGATTCCTGGCCTGAATCCTTTCTATGGACCAAACCCCTTAAATGGGTAGCATCCTAGATTGGTGAGCCACAGTAAAGCCCGGTGGTGGGACGGTGTCGTCCCTGCCCGGAGGTCACTACGACTTGACTTGAGTAAGTAAGTAAGTAAGTAAAGTATGTATGAGTAATGGTCTTGGCTGGTGTAAGTCATTGACCCTGAGTAAAAGAGTAATCTCCACCCGATTAACCCGGGTGGATAAAAGGAGCTAACAAGTATTGTGTATGTATTGTGTAAGCGCATTTCGGTAAAGCTAAGTATGTATGGTTGACTTGTATTGTCTTCCTTGTATGTATTGAACTGTATGTATGTATCCTTGTGAAGTATTGTAGTAGTATGAATGAAAGCATGTATGTATGTATGTATTTGTAAAATGAACTGCATGTATTCGACCAAGTGGTCGGCGTACCGTCGCTAGTACGCGGGGTATGCAGAAGTCATATGCAGCGTAAGCTGAGCCCCTTGGGGCAATGTTTTTATTGTACAGGCACTGGAGCAGTTATGGTCACAGTAAGAGACCGGCGGCTATGCTTAGATAGCTAGGAACGAATTGTAGATAGTAAAGAACGGTATAAGGCTTGTAGCCTTGAATGTAGAAGTGTACCAAGGGGTACACCATTATGTATTTAGAAAGTATGTAGTGTGAGGAATGGGTAGATGCTAGACTCTTAATGAGTATGTATGAAATTGAAAGAGGTATTGTATTTGGATAAGGATCTAGTGAACTCGGTGTATTATATTGTATTGAAATTATGGAGTATTGTATTGAATGGAGAATTGTAGTACTCGGTTTGTATTTGGAATGTGTATTGTAATTGTGTAGTACTCGGATAATCCGGTCCATCAGACCGATGCTGTAAGTAGTAGTAAGCCTTGTTAGTCACATGGGTGGCTAACGGCGTTGTATCACCCACCGTTGTGTAAGTATGTATCCGCTGCGTGAGTATGGAAGTATGAGGAGTTTGGACGGTAATGACGGTATTAGCGATAGGGGTGTTACATAGCCAAATGTAGAAAGCAACCAAAGTACCACTACTAAACTACCCTTATATAACAAAGTATGTACTAAAACCGGGTAACAAACCAACTAGAGACATATTATTATTACCACAACTATAGTAATTGTGCCTAACGAAACAGCTAAAAAGGACACTAGCTTGATCAAATTGTTCCGGTAATAACTAATTACATGAGCACTATCCATGCAATTAAAGACCATAACCATGACATTTTTAAAGATGTTTTGTGTTGACTGTTTTATGTGTGTTTTACCAAAATATAACATATGAGCCACCTAAAAATATGTCAAATGTTGTCATATATGAAGAAAAAAAAACCCGAAATAGAGGAGAACAAAACCAAATTGTAATAAGTTTTAATGACACTCATATTAAGTTTAATTTAATATTTGTCTCAAATATGAGAATTTTGATATGTTGTTTTGTTCTCTAGTATACGGTGCCGGTTTCTGCACGCTTTTGCTCCTTCAAAAAAAAAAAAATCGGCTGCCCCGACATCCTCCGCATCCATGTCCGGTCTCTCGCTCATAGTTGCTAAATCAATCAAGAAGACGACTGAATTATTATCACTTCGCTCAAGCTTATGCTATTTAACTTTATCTAGCTACTCTTCCAGACCCCTTTGCCGGCACAAGCACCCCATCTCCTCTCCTGCTTCTGGAGAACCCCCTAATCCTAGGAAAAGCCCTTACAAGGTAACTGCCCATGGGCGAACATGGGACGATGCCTACCATTGGATGTCCGATGTCAATGACCCTGAATTTATTCCTTATCTTGAACAAGAGAACTCTTATGCCGAGACATTCATGGCCGCAACACATTTGAGACAGAGAGAGCTGTTCTCCGAGATGGCTAGTCGCTTGCCAGCTAATATATTCACTGCCCCTGAGCGCTGGGGAGATTGGTTTGTAGTCTTTGTATTTCCTTAACCATTTGTTTCATTTAAATGATCCGTTCTCCTACGTGGAACTATTTATTGAGTTTGTTAATAAAACAGTCAATGAATGTCAATGTTTCCATAATAACCACTATTATGCGATGTCAGTTACATTCCTTCCAATAATAATTAATATTTCGAAACCAACTGTTATACCATTATGTAGCTACACTAATCTACTGGTTTTGATGCCGGGTTGATTGTGCTGAATACATCGAGTACTTTAGATCCCACCAAAATTAGTGTGTATTGATGCTGAATATTGCCGACCATAACCTCATATATAAAATTGGTTATATCATAATTAGATTTTGCACCCATAGCTATGGGTGGACAACCTGGAGTCAAAACTTTTGGACACAAAGACAATGATAATGGAGGGAATATGAGTCTATATCCTCATTGGTCTTGGAATAACATTGTCCACGATGCCAGCAGAGCTCGGTCTGTAGATGGTGGTGTTGCTAGATTAAGTTTCCTGATTGATCAGCTATTTCTCTCTCAATGTAGGCTAACAAATCGGTAAGCAAATACTAGAGTTTTTCTTTGCAGCCTTTTTTATGGTTTTCTGTTATTATCTTGGTAATGTTTAGAAGGCTATTGAGTTCTCTCATCTTTGATGCGTACGACTAATGTGCTTGCTTATATTTTCTGTAAGTAAGCTTTTGGTTCCTATTACCACTCTTGATCGCCAAAACATTGCTACCAGAAGATTAATTGTGCAGGATTTTCTATCCTTTAGTCTCCATTTTCATTTGGAAGAAAGGTAACTGTGTGAATATTTGGACAAAAATCATGCACGGTTGTATGCCGGTTTATGAGGATTCTTGTGTTTCACCCCCAGTCTCAAGAGTTGTATGGACTGCTTCTTCTGTCCTGCAATCCCTTTGTTGTGCAGTAAATATTTAGTAACCACATTATACCAGAACTGATCAGCCTATTGCCCTACTATTATGGTTTCTTCATAAATGATGACTTAGTGTAAGTGCCTTTGAGCTTTTCTACCTTTGAACAACAATTTATGCTTGCAAACTGTAAGACAATGTATATTTATACTGTGTGCGTATATATCAGGGTAATGTGCGCGCCCTCTTTCTTGAAAAGGCTCCGTGTGGATGAAACCAACTTGTTAGCCAATTAGACGGGAACATCTTCATCGTATGCATTTTGAGTGGGGGTGGTTACGTTTTACATGAACTCTTGTGATTGTTTGGTCAGGCACATGCATAGGCCTATTGTTAATAGACTTTCTTAAGGAAGTAATTTTGGCCCTTCAGTTTTATTTGTCATCAATTAATAAAGTTTCTAACAGTTTTGCTCCACTTGAGCAGGTTCTATTATCAATATATTCCTGAGGGCAAGGAATATCCAGTTCTTTGTAGGAGACCACAGAGTGACAGAGGAGGTTGGTTGACTTTGTCCAAAGCTACTTCAGAGGACAAAAAAGGGAAGAGAGAATACTAGACTGGAATGAGATAGCAGAAAAATATGGTAAGATTTTCTTTCCCCTATCCTCTGGTCATCTGCTTGTGAAATAATTTACTCTGTGATTGCTAAAGCTTCCTTTATATCCAATTATTAATTTTTTCTACAAGATAATGATGATCCATATGATATTTTTATAAAATTTGTTAACCCCATCAGTGGTCCTGTTACCTAGTACTCTAGTCTTATTATAAACAAGTAACTTATCGCTGGTGTAGATTTGGTGAACCAGTAAGCTAGAAGAAATTTTATGCTAGTTTTGGTGGAACCTGAACAATCTAGGAGTTCTGTGACCTCTTACTTGTGCTCCTAACTGTGCCCTTTCATTACCCTCCTTGGCTCTTTGCAATATGGCAAGGATATATTTTGTGTACTTATTGAGAATCTTGAGCACCGGACTTCTGAAATGCTACTGATGAAGAGGTCATAATATAACTTCTCAGCATAGTAGATCCCATGTAGCCTAAGTATGGTGTGTTGAGCTTTTATACTGTTTAATAGGTATCAATGCATCTGCATCTATATCAAATGGTAATCTTCTCCCTTGTATAGGTTATGTTCATGTGGGTACATGTCGAGTTTCCACGGACCACAACCTTATCGCATATACGGTTGACACCAATGGCTCAGAACAGTTTATGCTTCACATCAAAGACCTGCGTGATGGGAAAATAGTTCCTTCAGTCAAAACTCGTCAGGTTGTTAGCTTGGCCTGGACTCAGGACAGCTCTACTCTGTTTTATACTGCATCTGACAACAACCAAAGACCATACAAGGTTCTTAGCATGAAACTGGGTTCAAGTAATGAGTCTGTGATATTTACAGAGAATGATTGCAGCTTCTGTGTGGACATAACTTGTACAAAAGATGGGAAGTATATCACAGTGAACTCAAACTCCAGAACATGCTCTGAGGTCTAGCTTCAAACAGCATGTAATTGTTGGTTTTGGCTTTTAGTTATATTTATCTTCTTTATTAATGGCTTTTCTTTATCATCCATAGGTATATGTTATCAATGCCACCAGACCGCTTGATGGTTGAGAAGAGTGCATAAGCGTGTGGCGGGAGTGCGATATTTTGGAGCACCATCATGGTTTTTTCTATGTTCTCACTAATTATCCTTGAATGAGGTTAAGGGGCTGACAGATGGAAACTACTATCTCGCTAGGTTGACGGTCAAAGATGCATCTATTCTTAATTGGAAGGTCTATCTGTCCCATTTTGGATGATGCATTAAAATGTCTCACTTTTTCTCTCTCTTCATATTCAGATGAATTTGATGAGCTTCGGATTATTTTGGTTTTGATATAAACAACTAGTAGATATATTACATTGATGTCACGAGAACTAACTTAGGTTGATGTATTAAAAAGAGTATTCAGTGGCTAGACTACTTAAACACGAGCAAAGTGCATACATCCTTAACAAGAATAGGACATGGTTCCTGTTTGCTATGAGCTTGGAAAAAGAGCACTAAGATCGTTTCGGCGACTAAGATACACCTCAGAGGAAATTGTTAAAAGACTGTTCATTATGGAGTTTAAGGAAACATGCAGTCCGCATCCAAAACATAAAATATCCGCGTCTTTATAAGTTCAGTAGTGTTTGAGCTACTTAATTCATTTTAAGTTGGACAAGCTATTATGAATATCCTCCATATGCTTAATTTATGTATGATCTGCATCTTTCTCACACAGTGTCATTTTCTCTTTCAGAGTATAATTTTGCCAAATGAAGGAACTAGCTTTCAGATATGGACATCTTCAACAGTCATCTTGTTTCTTCTCTTGAACGAAAGGGCTGTTCTGTGATGTGCTCATTCAATGTTCCTGTGGACATTGGCTGCAAGGTACTTTGAATTTCATATGAGTAACTTCAGCACTTCCCAGGCTTGTACTCGTAGGTAACCCAGTTGTAGGTGTGAGTTCTAACATCCGTTCTCTGTCCTCTTCTTCTATTTGATCTTTTACCAGCAAGTGATGAAAGTCAGGATATGCGCCCATGGTATTTCCCTGTGCCATCTGACTGTTGTCGAATGGCTTCTGGCTCCAACCATGATTATATGACCTCAAAGTATCGTGCGGGGCTTTCATCTCCTGTGGTATCTACTGATCTTTCCCTATCATGGTTCAAAAGCATGTTTGATTATATCATTGGATCATATGCTAAGTCATTGAAGGGACATTTACTTGTTTACTTGTCTAAAGTGTGTGCCATTGAGCTCATTTAAGATTCCTCTTGTGCAACATACAGATGCCGGATATAGTTGTTGACTATGATATGTTGAGAAAGACATTCTCAGTTGTTCACCCAGAGGAAGTGGTGGGGTCTCTAATTGCAAGGCTCAGTTTCAATTGCATCCTGTGGATGAAGGAGACACTGATTTCAAGCAGCAAGGACTCAATAAACTGGGATGACTTATCTTTAACCTATTCTTGTGAGGGCACGATGTTCTTTCATATGACGTGAATTGATTCCTTTAACGATTGTATTTTCCAGAGATAGTCTGGGAAGGGTCAATCTCCTGGACTTTTGCATGTCTATGGTGCTTATGGTGAATAGTTAGACAAGTCATTCTGTGGTGATCGTCTTAGCTTACTTGATCGTGGTTGGGGTAGTAGCATTTGCGGATGTCAGGTACGTTTGTTATGCAATCTGACATTTCTTATATTCACCAACTCATCACTGTTTTAAGACAATATTTCCTTCATACCTTCTGCTTGGCTAGTCTTAGTGTGCCTTCTCCATTCCAATTCTAGAGTGCTCCATGAGGAGCCATGGGGAATGACCGAAAGAAAGGATATAATGTTTTGCTGTTTGATTTAATAATTTGTCAATTCAAATTGGTTTCTTTGTCAGATTATTGGGAAAATGGTACATTTTGATGAGATAATTTACGTCTAGGGGCGGAGTAGTGGGGATTGCTCATGGCATCACCAAGGTGGAGTTCATAAGAAAAACTCTGTATTGACTTCATTTCATGTGCCAATACCTTATTGATGAGGGTTATGTCAAAAGAGATGAACTTGCCGCTATTGGACCATAGTGCTGGAGCTCTTGTGGTAGGAGCAGCTATCAACTTTTGCCCAGGCTTATTTAGATCCACCATCTTAAAGGTAATATATTTTGCGTTGTTAGAACTTTTTCTCTTGTTATCTACTTCAGCTTGATGTGCTCTTTAAATGTGACTAGCTCTTTTGTGTCTGGTCTAGGTTTCCTGAAATGACTTATCTTGCCTAAGATAGTTGTCTTGTGTTTTGTATTATCGTCACTGATATGCCAGCTTCTAGGGATAGTATTGAGTAACTCTTAAACTGTGTATATGTGATTGAGGAAGAACCAACCTACATTTAGCTATCTTCTTTTCAGTTGTGAGGAAAATTCTACTCCAGAAAGTGATCCTGAATGTAGGCTTCTGGCATACCTGGATCAAAGCAACATAGGTTTACTTCTGTACGCATGAATTATTTTAAGCATGCCAAACCCTTCACTGGATGTGGTAGTGTTGGTATCTTTTAGAGGTAGTACTTATGATCTCAAAACCTAGAATCTCTTGATTTCTATCCCAATTATTAGCTGGTAGTTAATACGGGCAGGGTTGAGGTTGTTTTAGTTATGCCGTTTCCTACTCAGTCAGAAAGCTGGAGTTATAAACTAGAAAAAAACTAATTATAAAACCCTGTAATGCTCCCATTTAAATTCCCAACTCTACACTGAAAGAGATATACTTATATTCTTTCTAAATAAATCCTATAATGATTTCAAGTCCTGTGAAAGTGAAGCTCCTCATGTGGAAGCCTCCAGTTTGCATCTGTACTTTCACGGTTGCCTGATACCAAACATGGTCTCTACCCTGCTTTGCCTATGTGCTGAACAAGCTCCTTGGACCGTAATCCATCATTAAGCACTAGATTACACTATCCTTCATTTAATCTGTGTGGAGATTTATGTTTTGATATGCGCCTTGCGATTTTACTTTGGAATCATGATTGAAGTTTTCTGTTGCTACTCAGGTCCCGTTCTTGATGTATGCAATACATTGATGGATCCCAACTTACCCCTTACCGTATTGGACTACGATGAATTTGGAAACCCTCAAATAAAATCCGAATTTGAGGCTATTATGAGTTACTCTCCTTATGATAACATTGTCAGTGGTACCTGCTACCCTGCTATGCTCGTCACAGCTTCATTTAATGACTCCAGGCAAGTACATACTCTGTTGTACTAATAAAAAATTTCCTATTGCCTGCGTCTGTTGATAAAATGTTAGCTTTCAAACTGGTGATATTGGTTGATATCCTGGATCATGTGGAATAAGCTGTCTTACTTTCCGCATCAGGGTTGGGGTGGGGAAGCTGCTAAATGGGTTGCAAAATACGAGAAGAACGTTGTAGAAGCTGTTCTTTTCGTTGTTCAGTTAATTAAAGACAGAGATGACCGGGGGGCATTTCGGTGAAGGTGGCCGGTATGGCCAATGCGAGGAAAAGGCTTATGAATATGCTTTTCTGATGAATACTGTGTTAGAGGCATGAGAGATTGGCCAAGTTTTGCTACTAGGGTTCTTACAGTAACTGCTGTGAATCTCACAAGAACCTTTTCCGGCTTGGGTAAGAACTGGTTTTTGAGTTTGTTGCAACCATCAGGGAACTGAACTGATTTCTTCCATGAAATGACACAAGGTGGCTAATTCATGATTTAGGAAGTTGGAAACCGCTGAATGTTCCAGGTGCGAATACTTTTTGCAAGCAATTTGAGCTCTGGTCAATCTACAAGTACCCCATCTTCGTGCACACTTTGTGGGTATTCATAGATTGCTGTTCCTGACTATCGTCATCTGTATTTCTCTGCTCCATTTGCATTTTGTGTGAGAAATATCCTGATCACTTGCTCAAGTTGGGAGTCTTCATACCAGGGTGGTGATGGAACCAAAGCTATACTGAGGGCTGGAGAGGTTTTATCGGAAAGCTTGTGTAGAATAGAGGGGTTCAATTCTGTTTCCTGTCGTCCTGTTTGTTGTTCTCTGTAGCATAGTTCCTGCCCGAACCATATGTTTCTCTTTACGTGATCAACGCATGACTTTTATTGTCTGTGAGCGACTTACTTAACGACGTAGTGTCGCTCCATATAGAATGTCATTTTCTCTAGCTCCTCTGCTTGCTATAGAACACCCGTCTTCTTCAAAGCCGTTTTATTCCATTGTTGCCTAATTTGAATAGCCGAGTGAGATTCTCTGTCCGTAACTGTTTTAGATCTGACTCTTTCTTTAGCTAGGAGTTTAGGCTAGTTAATCGTCTCTCTATGTATAAGAATTGTCACCCCCTTTAGTTTTTTAAGGTAATAAGAGACTGGCATTCCCTTCTCCATATCCCTGTTTGATTCTATCGTTGTCATCCTTACATCAACTAAGAATCATCTTCTTACTAATTAACGGAAGCAAAAATATCTTGTGTAATTATTGTCTTCTACTAACAAAATTAATTTTGATATTATTATCACCATAAAAGCTAATCAGTAAATTATCATATTGGATTTTCTATTTCTTCAAATAACATCGTGTTACTATGGATAACTTGCATAAAGTTAATATTTATGATCAAGATATCAAACATTTTTGGTAGAAAGAGGCTACGGAAAAGGAGCCTAATACCTTAGAGTAATGTTATCATGATCAAGATCCTACTTTATGAACAACAGAGACTCATATAATCAGATCATAAGACCGAATCTATTGAATTTAAGAAATCTGACTATTCTAATTATATATTTAAAGCTTAAAATATATCTTCATTAAGACCATGACATTGTAGCTTAAACTACCAAGATAATGAATATGCTTTTCCTTATTCCAATAGAAGACAGTACGCTTATAAAATTTGTATATTTGGATCGTAGAATTACAAAATTCTGTAATAATATCAGTAGATATGTTGCAAACATAGGATCACCGGATCACATTTCTAATAAGACTACATTGTTGTCCAATTGTAGGACCTCGTCACTTCCGTAACAGGTTTGTATAAAGGCATAGAATTTGCCTTTAGCTAAAGGCATTATTTTAGTCCATTGGATTAACTAAATTAATCTAATTCTTAATGAGTACTGTGAGTGAGTCGTGAGAGATAAGTCAATGGATGAGGTTATATATATCCAGACTTCATGTCGAATTGAGAAGATCTTGGCATTGTAAAGGCGGCATATATATATATATATATATATATCAAACTTTTAATGTTATATACATTAACTATATTCTATTGTCATCATATAAATTGTCATATATAATACTATATTTCCTCTAGCTATCAACTTGAAATGATATTTTTTTAAAAAAATTTTAAAAAAATAATTTGTTATTTAAACTTGAAATTTAATTATTAAATTAGGTTGTTTAAATACTATATTTCTGTAGAATGTGTTGGTGATCAAACTCTACAATTGGAAAATATTAGGGAATGAATATTGAATAAGCTTATATAGCGTAATTGCTATCTGGAACAATGAAAGAATGTATTAACGATGTACACTTGTGGCGAATATTTCACACGTGTATGGATCATATATTAGTAAATACATGACATATATATTTTTGAAGCAATGGCTAACATTACTTTGTATATAAATTAAGCTAATAAGGGATTATTAGCCGTACATATACATTATAATCTGTAAAATTTTAGCCAACCCAATATATACTTAGCTCATTAAAGACAATTGATTTGTTGAAGTAAGCAATGAATGAGTATTTTTGATATTAACGATTTTTTGGCAAATTTACATAAGTCAGTGGCATATATATTCGTACACACCTGTCATATATGTTTCCAGCCTATGGCTAATATTGTATGTACTAAAACTATACCAATAGTCGTAGATGTATACGTTGTTCACTTTTATTCAATATACACATAGCGTCATTAAATACAATTGACTGTTGAATTAAGCAATGAATATTAAGTAGTTTGGGTATATTAGCGATATACACTGGTGACAAATATTTCATGTGTATGGCACATATAATTGTGAAAACATGGTATATATTGTTTGAAACAATGGCTAATATTAATCAGTATCTAAAACTTAAGCTAGTAAGGGATTATTAGTCGTACATGTACATTATAAGCTGTAAAATTTTAGCCAACCCAATATATACTAAGTTTTACAATTGATTTTTTGAAGTAAGCAATGAATATAAGTACTTTGTATTTAACGACATGCATTCGGGGCAAATATTTCATAAATCATGGGCATATATATTGTACACACATGTCATATATTTTTTAATGTCTATGGTTAACATTACCGTATCTAAAACTTAACTTAATAGCCGTACATGTACATATAAGGTGTAAAATTTTATTCATATACACATAGCGTCATTAAAGATGATTGATTTGTTGAATTAATCAATGATAGTAATTTTTTGTATATAACGACCCTAAACCATACCCACAAACCCTAAAACGATTTCGACGTTTTTAGCTTTCCTTGGGTGATTTAGGTTTAGGGTGTGCGATGTAGGGTAATCTTTTTAAGTCGTTTTATATTTATAAATGTCACCACTGACTCGACAGGTTTTTAAGATTTGTGGTTATGATTTAGGATCGTTAGACCCATGCTTCATATTTTTGTTAATATTTTAAAATTATATAGTTTATTTTGTTATGGATTTAAATTAATTTATTAAACTCATAAATCAATTTACTATTATAGACATTATTTTTAATTAGCATTTTAATTAGTATTTTCAGTTGTCCATGTACATATTAGAAGTGGACATGCAAAATTAATTATATGAGTAAAACATCTAATCTCAAATATAGATCTAAGGGTTAATAATAAAAACCATTACATAAAGCAAAATACGATCCCCGGCCGTCACTTCCTTTTAAGGGTGGCAAGCGGCTATGAGATAAACACAATGGATTATAGAGCTGTTGTAGATTCGCATATTCGAAAGGTTATATAAAAAGGCAAGCCGACCATAATCAGGTTTCTCCTTACTAAATCAAATTGTTAGTCAGCAACTTGATATAAATAGCGTGTTCACTCATACTCTTGTGCATGAAGAGATTTATACCGAACCCTGTAAGGTTATCGGGTAATTTTGTTGACGATTGCATGACAATAAAAATAGTTATATGGTCTTGAACAAGCTTATATCCAATGGTATGCCAAGTTTTCTAATTGTCTCAAGAAAATGAATTGTATCTAGGAGCTTAATGATTATTCCTTACTTGTAACATGAACCAATGTTTGTGAAGCTAGCATATGAAGGACCACAATAACTTAATAGAGCAACTTCCCTACACACTTACCTACATCTGTGTGTGAGAAAGTTGCCTGTATACTCATCTACTTTAACAAAAACGGTATCAAAGCTTATTTCATTCAAAATGAAGACAATGTGAGGGTATTTACATTGATAACTAGAGTAGAATTTTGTACTCACGCTCGTATTTTTATCTCTTTTCTGTGTCGCCTGTCACGCTTATTCTGCTCCATATGCAGGAGAACAAAACATCTTTTCTTTATACATGGATAATACATTTGTAATTTATTGGAATGTCGTTTAATGATGGTGTTGGTACACTAATAGAATATTATATGTTCGCCTTATATGAATACATCTCCACATCCCATTGGGGTACATTTATAATTAATATACTATTGGATAGTAATAATGTACTATTGGTCAATGACAAATGTATTATTGGTTAATTGTTTATTGTATTAACTGTTAATGTACTCTTGATTACATTGACCAGTATATTAGTAAATAGATCCATGGATGCGTGGGAATTAGT
>JAIOTZ010002283.1:0-20581 GCA_023374045.1 Limonium bicolor | reverse complement strand
GACTGCATAATTGTTGTACTACAACTACGTCCAACAACAACAACCATCATGCCACCGCGTTGAAGTTTGTGGTAATGCAACGACTGATTGCCCAGAGCAACCAAACGTTTTATATTACTGTCCACCGCAGTCGCAGCCGTATTCTCTTGGATTTTGGCCCTTCATCCCCGCCGCCGGCTCTGCGCAAATACTAGTACCTGAGATTGCAGCAGCTGTAGCTTCGTCGGAGAACTTGAGCGGCTACATAACAGATCATCAGAACTTGTGCAATGGTGTTGATGATCATCATCATCTTCAACCTCAAGGTGATAACTACGACGACGGAAGAATATCACCAAGAAAATGGCGGGTGTAATTAAGTTGATGAACAACGACGTCATCAAGCTACCTCCCAAAACCCTTCAACTTTTCCCGACTACCACCATCAAAAACCCTACTGGTCAAGAGCCGCTGCCACCACAGCCGTCTTATGCAACTCGCCGTCCTTATCACTTTCCTTGCAGTTTATTGATTCCGTGCACGATTTTGTTTAATCAATCCAACATTTTGAATATTTTAAGTAAAAATATGAATTGAAATCAAACGAAAAAATAAATTAACCTGCTAAAAATAAATACTACTAGTACTAGAGTATGATCTAGCCTAGATCTTAAACTTTTCTCTTTTAAGCTTCCACCTACGTATCCTCCTCCTTTCTCTTTCTTTCATCAAGGGGGTGTATTACTTGCACTTTCATTATTGTAAAATGTACCTCAATACAAGTGATGAAAGCAAATCGTCATTTACTAATAAATGCAATGCAGTATGTTACTATTATAATAGTTGTTGGCTTCTCTCCTTTTTTTTATAGTTTACTGGATAACCAGCTACAATGGCAATACTATGGCATATAGTCTTTCTCGCCAGATTTAGAGAAGAGAAGCAATGATAAATAGAGAAAACAACAAAAAATTGAAAACGAAATAACCCGGACCAAAAGAAGAATAGGTAGCCGATATTGCTCAAGACTTGAGAATTAACTAAATTCACTGTAGCACTCACGAAAAAGGGCGCATTCGAGAATGCCGATTTAGCCCAAAAAGCATGGGTGCGGCTAACCGTGGTAGCTTTTGCGCGAATAGCTTGATTGGACTGGAGCGCTCCACTTGACCCTGCTTGAAAGGAAAAACTTCTCTTCGAATCATAATGCCGGGAGTTACGAATATGTTGATGACGGGGGTGTGAACTTTTCATCTAGCTTTGGTCACCGATCGGGGGTTTTGCAAGAGCCGCCGCTTGCCAGAGGAGATGGTCTCGTGAACTGCTTAGAAGTTGACTTATCTCGGGCTTGATTATTACGTTTAAGGATCTGCTTAAAATTTTGCAGGGAGGTTTTCTGGATGAGGATAATGACAGCCAAGTCTACACCAAATCAAGACAGGCTTGGGCTTCGACAAGAGAAGGACTAGAAGGGCAGGATGGAGAGACTTTGAGAGAGATGGACCGAAGCTAGTTGCCGAACTATCAGGAGAAAGAACAACCTCTAGATTAATAGCTGGGATTTGGGAAGCGGGAAAAGAGAGGGGGGTTGGAGGATCACGCGAAAATCGAAAGGGAAGGGAGCTCAGCGGACTGCTCTAAGGGGACGCGTAAGCTATAGCTTGTGGTGGAGTAATTTGAGAATTATTTGATTGGATAAGGATTGGGTTCCGCTGAGAATGGCTGATGAGAGAGGATATTGATTGAGAGACAGGGGAATTTAAGATTGGGCAACTGAAGTTACTTGACTGTCAGAGGGGGGAAGTGGCGGAGAAGATCTTAGGGAGAGGAGAGGGGAGATGTTTCTTCTGGCTGGGAAGCCGATGGGCTAGAAAATGACCTTTCAACTCTGGCTTCCTGAATGTCCCGCGGCGGCTGGTTGGAGCAATAATTGCGTCTCCACACCTTTCCTTTTCTTCAGAGAATAAAAACTTGTGTCAGTCTTGTTCCCGTGATTCAAATTGGAGATTGGAATTTGGGTTCCTTTATTAAAGAAATTAGGTAACCAATGAGATTTTAATATCTCAGAGAATATAAGAGATCCCGTCTGTCTCAAGTCGCATTTAAAGTCCAGAATTTGTGACGGCACTCCTTTAATGAGTTTAAGCATGAAGCTTAATGCTCGTTATCTTTAATTGTTATTGAATAGAACCTTGACAAGTAATCAAAAGCTCCTTGCCGATTTTAAACAAAAGAGCAAGGAAAAACAAGTGAGGAAGTTGGAAGAAAAAGAGGTAAATGAACTTCCTTAATGAAGTCTTATGTGTCTTAGGAAAATTGAGCTTTAAAATGCTTAATAAACTACCTAAGGAGCCATGGCAATGAGCTAGAAAAACTATCCTCAAAGAGGTTATTAAAGACATATGTGTTGTTGTATGTATTTGCAGGTCAAAGGCAAATATTATGTGGGAAATTCAGTGTTTAAGGTTATGCAATTAAGGGCCTAAGAGCCATGTTATTAAGGGCCTAAGTGCCAAGCAATTTAAGTTTATGCACTATATGGTGATGTAGTGTGATATAAGGTTTAGTTGTGTGTAAGAACCTTCCTTGTGAGATGAATGTCTTTGATGGTCAAAGGATGAAAAACCATGTGTTTGTGTGTAAGAAGTGTATTAAGGGATTTAAGTGTTCTTGATGATTTAAAGGTGAAAAACTATGTGTTGTGGTGTGAGGTGATACAGAGAAGAAGCTATGTCAAAATTTAGTGTGTAAACAAGGAGTTTCGCAATTAAATGAAGTTTGGTGACCTAGGTTGTACTAGGAATTGTTAGTGTTAAATTGGTGAAAGGAATGAATTAAGGTGTTTTTGAGTGCTATGATGACTTAGGCACTGTCTTGGTGGATTTAGAGTTTAGATGGGTGTTTTATACACACCAAAGTTATGTTAGGTGAAGTGCTAAGTCTTGTGCAAATTTTGGTGATCAAAGGAAAATAATGCCTTGTGAAGGTCTAAGTGTAAACTAGTGGAAAATAGAAGGAGTTTGTGTATGGGAGGTGTATGTGCGAAATAATGCCTTTGGAGTAGTGGTAATGGTGGTAAGGTAACATTTTGGTTAGTTGGAGTAATAGGCTGAAACTACCACTTAGAAAACCTAAGGAAAAATATTACAAGTGTTAAGAGATGTTTGTAAGGAAATTGAGTAACAGTTTTGGACAATGACTTAAGGAGGTTCAAAGTGTTATTTTGGTATTAGAATATGCCTAAGTACATGTGTGAAGTTTAGGTAAACAATGGTTGAAGAGAACAAGTTGAACAGGCTTGAAAATTTAAAATTGCAAATCTGTAGCTTTGGTTCGGGACTTGGTTCCAGGGTAAAGTCCAGGACCACATACAAAAACTGGTCGAGAGTTGCACAAACACTATGGTCCGGGACTTGGGGTCGGTACAAAGACCCGACCAATGACAAAAACCACCCAGAGTTTGTTTAAGTGTTGGTCCGGGACTTAAGGTAAGGACCAAGTCCTGGACCACTCTAAAAATGTTGTTTAAGGTTGGAAAATGATATGTAATGATGGGGATTGATAGATAATGATGTTATAAGGTTGTTTAAGACATGTTAGGTGAGTTCTAAAGACAATTAAGTGGGTGAAAAGTTGTAGTAAAATGTGAAAGTAAAACAAGTTAAAAATGTGAAGTTATTTAACTAGTTAACGAGGTTAACTATGGTATTAGACATTAAACAACCATATTACCCCGATGTTAATGAAAACAATTTTAATGTTACCAGTTGTTCGAGAATTATTCGAGGAACATAAGAGACACAATAGAGTGGACCTTGGTGACAGGTATGGTTTTCTTGCAACTTGTGTCCTACCGGATTACACCGGCTTGTATGCCAATCTGTTTTCTGTGTGTTGCCACCTTGTAAGAATAAACATGAAATGAGTTTACAGTAATTCATTTATGTGGCGTACATGTTTCCGATACCGTTTAACCTCAAATATGTGTTAAACCTTAGCTAACCAAATCTTGGATCACATGAGAGATCGGTATTCGGATTAATGTTAGCAGAAATATGTGTACTATACTTCTACCTAGGCAGTGTACCTATCGTTTTGTGGAATAGTGAATTGAGTGGGGTTGTCGATCTCAGGGACCTCGTTCAATTAATTGACAATTTATTTACTAACTGAGAAACTAAACTAGAAAACAGGAAACGACTTTTTCAGGTTTTACTTAATTTGTAAAAAAGAATGACTCAACAACTAACATAAAAATAAAACAGTAAAATAAACTAACGAATAAATAAAACGTAAAACTCTAATAAAAGGAAGCACCCCGGATTGTTTTGCAAACCTTCACTTTCTAATCTATTAGTAAACTCTCCCCTAATTCTGCATAAACTCAGAAACTTTAATTAATTCGTCAACGGCTAAGTCTAACGAATCCTAACCAGTTGCTAGAACTAGCAGCAGACTAATGCTCTAATCCGGGCACAACTAATCGCATAAAGAACAGTTTCTATTTGAGACGATTAACCTATAGGCGGGAACGCTTCTAGTCGTTAATCAGGTTTAATTCCTATGTCTTGTTATCTATCTCAGCTCTCGCGTGTTGATTAGAAAACTACAAAAATAGCTTTAATAATTGATTAGAGAATTAAAGCACATGAAGAACTGGAATTTAACTATTACAATAATGAATTCGAGAAAAGATTATAAATAAATGTAAAGATCCGGTTTGCTACCCCAATCCGGGAGCTCATCTAACTACGCTAACATAATTATAAAAATAACAAAAACAACAAAGGAAGAACACATTGACAGATTAATAAAAGGGAAGAAGAAACTCTGTTAGAAGATTCTCTGCTCCGCCTTCCGTTATCACGTGTCTTTGCATTAATCCTCTATCAGAAGTGTGGTGTATTAACAATGGTGGACTTGTGTGGTGCAGTGAGAGGGATGGAGAGGCCGAAGCCTCTGTTGGAGCGCGGCAGGCGTGAATGGTCTCCCCCATCCAACCCTAACTTCTGTTCTAATATACCCCCTTAACCCCGTTTCTATCTTTTAATTTTCTATCTTAATTTATTTTACTCCAGCGCAGCATGTTGGTTGCGAATGGCCGATAACGACATGTACTCTTGTGATATAATTGAGTACGTGAGTGCATGGTATGAGTTCAAGCGTGTAATCATAGATATGGAATTAATTGTAGTACTGCACGTGAACTCCAGCATCAATGTCTCTGATTGCTTAATCATTAAAAAATGATTAATGACCACCTGCTTGTGACGACTTAAATTTCCATCATTTGTTGCGTTTTTTCTGCATTTAACACATAAGTATATCAGCTCTCATCTAAATATAAATCTAGAGAAAAATATAGATAAGTGTAAAATAAGACATAAATTGTTATGAAATAGGAAGACTTAAAGCCCTAAAAATAGATGTATTTTGCACTTATCAATTAACGACCCAAACCATGGGAACGTTATAACCATGGCTATGCGTGAGTTAGTTGTGTGTTGTTTGTGCGTCTAAGTATTTTACCTCCCTTGTGTGGTTAACCCGTTGTAATACCTTATGGTGTGTGGATGTGATTCCATAATGGAGCTCTTAACTATATATATATTTTATGGGGTGAGGAATCTGGTCGTTCCGGTCGCGCGTGTTGTTTGGGAGTTGATGTCTACAGTTGCTCTAACTCCCTCTTGTTATGTTATGGTTGTTTTTCCTTCTTGGATTACAATCACCCGCAAGCTTAACCAAGCTTACCTACCTTGATTATTGTTCGGGGCTAGGGGAAATATGTAACGGTGTTCGGTACTATATTGAGACCGACCCGTCTCAGTAAAAGTTAATATGTACGGTGTGTTCGGTACTATATTGAGACCGACACATCTCAGTGAAGTTAATATGTACGGTGTGTTTAGAATAATATCATATCCAACGCATCTTAAGTAAATACATGTTCTCAATGTGGAACAATAATTTGTTGTATAACGGGCTTAGCATGGGAATAAAAAGATTCTATAGGCACCAATGAGATTACTAACTCACATCTCGGGTACGTGTCCTCACGTGACCCTCTCCAAGTTACATTGTATGTACGTTAAAATGTGATATGAGTTGTTATGTGGAGTATGTGGATCATGGGTATCAAACCCAGGTTATGATAAGAGGGATTTAAGTATAACCCGACTAATGGTAGTGTCGTCTAACAAGGAATTAGCTCCATTAAAGGAGAAACCCTCAAGGGTTAAAGAACACAATGAGTGATCAAACGAGTATTGATGTGTTGACTGATTGTTGTGCCCCATTGTTGTGGGTATGTAATGTGTTATGTGTTTACAGTTTTCCATGCATGATTTAAATATAATCAATTGCATGCTTAGGCAACAATTAGTGTGTGCGTGGCCCGGTAGCATGCGGCTGCACGATTACCATACCAGCAAAGGTGTTGAGCCCCTTGGGGGGGCCACCCTTTCTTTCCTATTTCAGGTACAAGGAGCTGGAAATCGTTCGAGGGTAGGACGGGGTGATAGTTTGTACATGGGTAGTTCGTTTAATTACTTATGGATTGTAGGTGTAGTAAGACCGAAACTGTTGTCGGTAGTGTAAGTAATAAGCTAGTTACTATGTAACAGAAAGTAGGAAACTCTCCTTCTATATAGCTAGCAGCTTGTAATAACATTTAGACTACTGAAAATACATATTACTATTTCATCGTTCTTCTCTCTTCTCTCTGTCTTGCTTGACTTCTCTTCACTGCAATCGCACTCTCTCAAACTCTTCTTACATGTATCAGAGCATGAATTTGCTCTTCCGCATCAACAATCTATACTGAAAAGCTAGCTTCGATCTTCAAACAGATCGACGCCTGTCTGAAACGTCAGCCGAAACAACTCGCAAGGAGCAAAATCAGGGATCAGCGTTTACTATGTCTGCTTCAAACTCTATCAACTGATTGGGATATCCACAATCAAGTTAAGTGGAGAAAGAAATTACTAAGCGGAGAACGCAAATGCTCAATCTTCTTGAATCGGTTCAAGTTCTTGAACTGATAGAGAAAGACGCTCCTAAAGAAGACGGGACGAGCTGACCAAATGGAAGGAGAAAGACGCCTTGGTTAGAGCGTGGATAATTGCTACCATCTCTGAAGACTGTGTTGATCAGATCGTTGGTTTGTACTTCTGCCAAGAACATCTGGAATGAACTACAAACTGATTTCTCCAATCGACAAAGATAGAGAGTTTCAGCGCTCAAGCAAAAACTTAGAGAGTTGAAACTTGGAGATAAATCAGTAAAGGAATTCATCAAGGAATTTAAACAGTATGTGACAGCTTGTCCGCAATCAAACATCCAGTCTCGGAAGATGATAAGGTCTTGACCTTCGCTCATGGATGTGGCAAAAGGTACAAAGTCTTACGCTCCATTTTACTAAGTCGATCTCCTTACCCTACCTTTAAAGAATTTGTCGCTGCTATTGAGGCATATGATCTAAGAGAAGGTGAGGATGAAGGAAAAGAAAATGTGCAAGAAGTCGCATTCACTGTAATCAAGAATCTGGTAGTAGTTATCGGGGAAGGAATTCAGGAAGCAACTATCGTGGTAGAGGAGGAAGAAGAAACTCGAGCCGTGGTTGTGGCTATCAATGACAGAGGAATGATGAAAATTCGGATATGCAACACCGAACTCATCGTCTGAACCTAAGATCTCCCTGTCAAATATGTGGTCGCACGAATATACTGCTCTCCTGTTTCTACCGTGGGATCATTCTTATCAGCAAATGATGAGAATCTCCAAAAGCTTTCAACACTATGACTACCAAGGAAGATTCCTCAGCCCTGTACATTGATTCAGCCGCAACACTCACATGATTAATACTTCAGGTATGCTCTCTAAGTCTGAACCTTATAGAGGCTTCGATTCTGTTATAGTTGGTAATGGATCAAGACTGCATATTGCGCGAACTGGTGAATGTCTGTTGAAAAATAGAAACAGTTCTGTCCAAATGAACAATGTGTTAGTTGTTCCTGGTCTAAAGAGGAATCTCTGTCAGTGAGTAGACTAACCAAGGTAATTTCTGCACTGTTGAGTTCATTGATTTGGTTTTGCATTAAGGACCGTGAGACAGGCAGAATCTTGATCAAAGGAAAGAGACATGGTGATCTGTATGTTGAACAGGCAGCGAATGAGGCTTTTGTTGCAGTTACACAAATAAGGCTGATGCTCATGTATGGCACTCACGGCTTGGTCATCCTCATTCAAGGACAGTTCAGATACTGAATCAATTGAAGGGAATAAGCATTAGTTCCTGGAAGAAGATTACAGTGTTTGTGCCAGCTGCCAAATGGGAAAGAGTTGTAGATTGCCTTTCAATTCGAATAACAGCATAGCTTTGATTTGTTTGAAAAAATTTGATTGTGATATATGGGGGCCAGCTCCTGTAA
Organism: Limonium bicolor; assembly: GCA_023374045.1. Lineage (NCBI taxonomy): Eukaryota > Viridiplantae > Streptophyta > Magnoliopsida > Caryophyllales > Plumbaginaceae > Limonium > Limonium bicolor. The sequence continues at coordinate 12,170 of JAIOTZ010002283.1, read as the reverse complement.
CCTCTTCTAGTGGATTTCGATACTATGTAATCTTCATTGATGATTGCAGTAGGTTCTCTTGGCTTTATCTTCTCAAGAAAAGTCTGATTTCTATGAAGTTTTTGTCAAGTTTCAGAAGATGGTTGAGTGTCAGTTTTCCAAGAAGATTAAAATTTTCCAGTGTGATGGGGAGGTGAATTTCTAAGTAGCTCCTTTGCTCAGTTACTAAGCAATTTGGGAATTGAACAGATTTCCTGTCCCTCTACACCTGAACAAAATGGTGTAGCTGAACGCAAAAACACCGTCATCTGGTTTGAAACTGGTTTAACCTTACTTTATCACTCCAACTACCCATTACCTTCTGGACTGAAGCTTCATGACAACTGTTTTCTTGATAAATCGTTTACCATCTTCAGTTCTCCAAAATCAGATCCCCTTTGTCAGAATCTTTGATAGTCAACCTGATTATTCATGCTTGAAAATCTTTGGTTGCAGATGTTCCCTTTTCTAGACACAAACAGCGCACAAACTTGAACCACGGTCCTTACCTTGTGTCTTTATTGGATACAGTCAACTACATAAGGGTTACAGATGTTATCATGTCCTTCAAAGAAAGTTTACATCTCGAGACATGTGGTTTTTGATGAAACTTGTTTCCCTTATAAAAACCTCAATACCAAAAATCAGCCAGAACCAGATTCATTTATCACATTCAATAGTTCATTGATAAAGAAAGAATCACCAGTCCCTTTTCTGACTCCATCAGAAGCCAAGTCGAAATCGTTTCTCCAAACCTCAAGTCGAAATCAGTTCTCCAAACCTCACAAGTCCAAATCTTAGATACCCGATCTATCCCACTGAGCCACTTTCTCTAAAACCACCTAATCCCCACGGTTATCCCCAACACCGTCCTAGATGTCATCTCATTCCTCAAAATTCTAACTCTCAGTCTGATTCTGTTCTCCAGAAGTTGTTTCTGATACACACCTGCAACCTGAGCACAATACACAGCCCGATGGAATGAATTAGTTGTTGAGCTGCCATTTCGAGGTTTCTCAGCCCACTGATATTAATACCCATCATATGCTGACGGGTCTAAAACAAGACAGCAGCTTGAAGCTCATGTTACTCTCACGGCAGTATACCAAGTGAACCTCGGTCTGTTAAACAGCCTTGCAAGATCCAGGATGGTACAAGGCTATGTGTGAAGAAAGGGAGGCACTCAAACAGAATAACACCTGGTGTCTAGTGCCCCGTCATCAGACAAGAACATCGTTGGCTGTAAATGGGTTTTTCGCACAAAGTGCAAGCAGATGGAACAGTGGAACGTCTCAAAGCGAGACTGTTGCCAAAGGGTTTCATCAGGTGCCAGGAATGGACTTTCAGGAAACATTTAGTCCTGTAGTTAAGTTTCCCACTGTTCGAGCTGTATTATCTGTTGCTATACTCGACAATGGCAAATAAAACAGCTTGATGTCAAAAATGTGTTCTTACACGGTGATTTGGTGGAATGTGTCTACATGGAACAACCACGGGATGTATTGAAGGACCAAGGGATCTCCTGTCTGTAAGTTACAGAAATCTCTGTATGGTCTTAAACAGGCTCCAGAGCCTGGTTTGAGAAGCTCAGCTCCATGCTGTATAGTCTTCAGTTCTGTTGCAGCAAGGCTAACCTTCCTTGTTTTACATACACAATACCCATGGCACAGTTATCTTACTTGTCTACGTTGATGATATAGTGATTACGGGAGTAATCCTATACAGATTCAAGAGGTCATTACACAACTGGGTGCATCGTGTGCTATCAAAGATCTCGGGCAACTGCACTACTTTCTGGGTATTGAAGCAAAATTACTGGTTCCAATCTGTTCCTTTGTCACAGAAATAGCTCGAGACTTACTTCTTCAAGAAGGTCTGTGTGAAGCTAAACCAGCTCTAACACCTTTAAGTTTGAATAATCAGATGGACTCCACTGCTTCACCTCTTATTGAACCAACAGATATCGAAGTGTGTTGGTGCTCTGCAGTACCTATACACTAACAAGACCAGACATTACCTATGCAGTCAACTTGGCCTGTCAGTACATGGGAAATCCCGGGAATCACATTGGCAAGCTGTTAAGCGTATTCTCAGGTACATCAGTGGTACCATTTCCCATGGTCTTACTCTACAGTCCAGATCTTCATTAAATCTAGTAGCTTACTCTGATGCTGATTGGGTAGTTGTGCTTCACTAGAAGCTCTAGTGGAACATGTGTGTTCCTCGGTGCCAACTTTAATCTCTTGGGCTTTAGAAACAGAAAATTGTTGCTAGATCATCTACAGAGGCTGAGTATCGGGCTCTCGTAGCTGCAGCATCTGAAGTTTGTGTACTTACATTCTTAACGACATCAAGTTCCGTTCTGTCCAGTCCTACCATTTTTGTGTGACAATCTAAGTGCTTTGTATATGTAAAAAATCCAATACCATGCCCGTACTAAGCATATAGAAATGGATTATCATTTCGTTAGAGAGAAGGTCACCAATGGACATTCTGAAATTCGTTCGGTCAAAACAGCAGCTAGCAGATGGTTTTACGAAACCAATGATTAAGGATTCTGTTTTCTTGCTTCAAAACAAACTAGGACTATGTTGCACCCCAGTCTAGTTTGCGGGAGGATGTAAGTAATATAGTAGTTTACTATGTAACAGAAAGTAGGAAACTTCCTTCATATATAGCTAGCAGCTGTAATAACATTTAGACTACTGAAAATACATTACTATTTCATCGTTCTTCTCTCTTCTCTCTGTCTTGCTCATGACTTCTCTTCACTGTCAATCGCACTCTCTCAAACTTCTCTACAGGTAGTAGTTTTGTAAATACTCGGTACAGTTGGAATGTAAATGTGTATTGATTGTTGGAAATGTAAAGGAATTGTATGTGTAGTTGCTCGGGAATCTGGTCCATCAGACCGATACAATATTTATGTATTAGCCTTGTTAGCCACGTGGGTGGTTACGGCGTGTAACACCAATGAGTTAAGTAATGTGATGAGTTATGTTTTCCGCTACAAATGGTTGTAAGTGTGATTGTTGTGTTGGGGTGTTACACCAGGCCAGATCTGTAATGGGCAAAGATAAGTCTTTGTTGCATATTGAGCAAATCACATTTTTCTAAAGTTCTCGTCGTCTCGCTTGAACTTTCACTACCATTTGATAAGAGAGCTGCATTCTTTGATTCGATATCCATAATACCCAGACCACCTTGTTTGGGCAAAAAAGCCTTGACCATGACATGAGAGATATCCCTCGATTTTGTTGTCGTACCAGAGAAATTTGCGTTGAAGCCGCTTTATCTTATGGGAAAAAAATTTGAAATTCTGATTAGACTAGGGTAGTAATTAGGAAGGGAGTCTAAAACAGATTTGAACAGTACCAGTCGACCTGCTTCAATAGCGCACTGGACTTTCATCCTGCTAATTTGTTTTTGATTCACCGGGTTACAAAGTGAGTCATATTAAACTACCTATTTCGGCGGTTTCTAGTAAGGAACCGCCGAAATAGGGTGTCGGAAATAACTTTTTTTTAAAAGAAAAAACCTATTTTAGCGATTCCTTTCTACAAACCGCCAAAATAGATCATCTACTTTTTAATCTATTTCGGCGGTTGCTAGGGAGGAACCGTCGAAATAGGATCTCCAGTTTTTTTTTTAAATAATAATAATAACCTATTTCGGCGGTTCCTTCCTAGCAACCGCCAAAATAGGTTCCCATTTCTAAAACAGTCTATCTCAACAGTTGTTTAAAAAACCACCGAGATAATCCGTAGTCACTCTTACTGGATCTCCTGATACTGCAAGAGGAAGCGACCGATTGACTTGGTGAGAAGAGTTGCCATCGCCAACATCGTTACTATCTAGATCGAAAGATGCACTAGTAGAAAAAAGATTTTAAATGACGGACTTTATACCACGGTTATTAGTGAAACCGTCGTTTAAATTTTATAAACCACGGTTACTAAACGAACCGTCATATATGTTGCACGGCTCACTATATAAACGACGGTTTTTACAGAAACCGTCGTTTATATTTCATCTCCGTATAAGATAAACGACGGTTCCCTTTCTAACCGTCGTATATAATATTCATATACCACGGTTTAATATACAACCGTCATTTATCGGGTACGGCGTATTATAAACGACGGTTACTTTAGAACCGTGGTTTATAACTTTTATGACAAAGGTTTTAAACGACGGTTCTTATGATAACCGTCGTTTAAAGTCATTCAATTTAAAATACCCGAGCTTTTCTTCTTCCTCTTTCTTCTTCCTCCCGTCTCTTCCTCTGGCGATTTCCCCAACCCGAACTCCCGCCGTCGAGCCACCACCCCCTCCACCGTTCGACTCCACCGCCCCACTCGCCTCTTTCTTCCGGTCGCGGCGACAACAACAACCGGGCATTTGAGCTCCTCCACCGCCCCGTAGCTGCTCCACCGCGCCTTCCTCGCCCCGTCGTTCTTCCAGTCGCGGCAAGCTCCACCGCCCTCCTCTGGTGTCGACCGTCCTCCTCTCTGGTGTCGACATCCAGCACCGCCCCTCTCTGGTGTCGACCGTCCTCCTCTCTGGTGTCGACATCCAGCACCGCCCCTCTCTGGTGTCGAAGCTCCGCCGCCCTCCTCTGTCCTCCTCATACCGAGCCGCTCCATCGATCAATCCCACCGGTAATAATGTTATATTACTATATATTATAGTTTTGATTAATGTAATTAATGTTATAGTTTACTATATATTATAGTTTTGATTAATGTAATTAATGTTATAGTTTACTATATATTATAGTTTTGATTAATGTAATTAATGTTATAGTTTACTATATATTATAGTTTTGATTAATTTGTTTAAACTCATGATATGGTTTTAGCTACTTTATCTTTATAAGTTATAACTTACATATCATTATGTGAATATTGTGTTTTGGAATTACATTATGCAACTCGCAACAAAAAACATAACAAAAGCTTTGAGAAGCTACATGTCAACATACGATATATGAGTTTGAGGTTCATATGAAGACAAATTTGGTTTGAGGTTTATTTGGCGACTGCGCAGGTTGAAGTGGAAATATATTACATTATTTGCTTGGATAACCATTGTGTAAGCATTGGAGTTACGATGGCTGTTTTGTGATGAAGTTATCTATCCGTATTATTGTTGGTGGTGTATTAATATTGTTGTAAGTGTTGCTGTTTGTTGTTATTATTCTTGCGTGTGTTATAATTGTTGCATATTATTAATTTTATTGTACTTGTATTGTGTTTGTTTTTGCCGAAAAAAGTGTGGAGTATCTAAAAAAACGCAATGGTCATGCCAAATTTTTTCCAGAATTAACCTTATTCTACTTTTATTGAATAGGTGTTACTACGGTTTAACAATCCCTCTTTCATCACATTTGTGAGTTGATCATCCTTACTCATTAGGTTAGTTTTTTAAAAATGTTTCAATAACATGGTTTATTCAAAATATATTCGTTTGGTTATTTGTTCAATTATTCATTTTTTCAAATTAAAACCTTATATTCTAATTTCATTGAATAGGTGTCGCACCATCTACTGCTGTCAACCTCTGCCACCGGTTTGCCTAATCAGAACCCACGGTAAAACACTTGCGTTTCTGATTATGATTTTAGAAACAAATACTTATATATTGTCACGAATAAACGTTGTACTACATTCTACTTGTATTCTGCAATCATTAGAATATATATTGCATAGTGTTGTGAAATGTGAGATTCAGTTGAAATGGGGTGGTTGTTTTTGTTCATTGATCATATATATTATTATATAGTTGTCTGTCTGATAATAATTCGTATGGTTTGCGGAGAATAAATGTTATTGCTGCTACTGTGTTTGTTTCTGCCTTAAAAAAATGTGGAGTGTCTAAAAATACGCAAAGGTCATGCCAAATTTTTTCCAGAATTTAAGCTGATTCTAATTCCATTGTTTGTTTAATATGTTCAATTATTCAAGTTTTTATAAAATTAAAACCTTATTATTATTTCATTGAATAGGTGTCATATACTACGTGCAAGAACATCTGTCTACTTGTCTCTTCTCCTTCTTCTGTGCTGTTCGCGCTAGCTGACCATCCAGTACTCATCAGGTTGGTATTTAAAATGTTTCAATTTATTTTTGTTTTTCTATTAAACAATGGAAAATCAATTCAAACATAGAATTACCTGTCTGAGATGTACCTGATAGAGGTATGTCTTAGATAGTCCCTGTTGGGACTGTCCAATGACCTTTGATCTCACCATCTAGGTTGTGAATGAGTTAATAATATACAGTAGTTCAGTGATAATTTCAGCAGCATTACCGTAGTGTTCTTCTAGTGTACATATATATATGTGAATTGAAACAATTCATATAATATATCTACACTAGGAGAACTGTAGGGTAATGCTGCCGAAATTATCACTGAACTACTGTATATTATTAACTTGTTCCTAGGTGAGATCGAAGGTGATTGGATAGGTTTAGGTTGTTAAATCTGTAAAAAAAAAAGAGGAGATCAATGGAACGAGTTCACGACATCTGGTGTGTGAAAAAGGAGATGGAGCGCTCAGTGATGTACAGTGACAGATTGGACATCAAGTACCTAGAAGGGGTCAATAAATTTTGCAAAGTCCTTGTTGACAATCTTAAACCAAGGGATAAGGGATATATTCGATGTCCTTGTGTCGATTGCAAGAACGACTTCAAATACCGAGGTGTGGACAAGATTAAGGATCATCTGATTCGCAGAGGGTTTACAGATGATTATGAAGCCATAACAATACTGCATGGTCAACATTCAGTACAAGTGTTTGAATGTGCTGATAACGTCGTTGCAGAACAATCAGAAATGGATGCTTCACAGGATTTTGGGGATACTCAAGATGATTCACTAGGTAGTGATTCAGATGATCAGGAGGACCTTAATGCAATGATGGAAGATGTTGAACAACATTTTTCCAACAAACCCAAATCATTCGAAAATCTGATGCAAGCATCAAAGGAACCGTTGTACAGTGGATGTGAAACGCAAACACAAAACAAATTGAGCGTTGTCCTAAAACTATTCAATCTGAAGGCGAGACATGGATGGAGTGATGTCAGTTTTACAGATCTTTTACAACTGCTGAAGAATGTACTACCAAAGGACAATGTGATACCCACAACAACTTATGAGGCAAAGAAGTTAATGTGTCCGATGGGTATGGAATATAAAAAAATACATGCTTGTCCAAATGGGTGTATGTTGTATTGGAAGGAGAATGAGTTGGATGACCATTGCTCCGAATGTGGGGAATCACGCTATAAAAAAGGGTGACAGAAACCACATAAGCACTAAGGTGGGCTCTCCTGCGAAGGTGTTGTGGTATCTACCGATAATTCCCCGATTCAAACGTTTGTTTGCAGTTCAGAAAGATGCTGAGAACCTCCGATGGCATGCTACCCATAGAAAGGATGATGGTAAATTGAGACATCCAGCCGATTCTCCACAATGGAGAAACATTGACAGAATATACCCTCAATTCGGTACAGACCCAAGGAACTTAAGACTTGGTTTATGCACTGATGGGATGAACCCTTATGGCACTTTGAGCAGTATACACAGTACTTGGCCTGTTTTATTGACAATATACAATCTGCCACCATGGTTGTGTATGAAACCCAGACATATTCTCCTCTCTCTGTTGATATCGGGTCCAAAACAACCGGGAAACAAAATTGATGTGTTTTTGCAACCACTTATTGACGATTTAAAATTGTTGTGGAATGAAGGTGCGACGGTGTATGATTCATATGGTATGGAAAACTTCACGCTCCGGGCTATGTTGTTTTGTACGATCAATGATTTCCCTGCATACGGTAACCTCTCGGGATACACAATTAAAGGAGCTCTAGCGTGCCCTATATGTGGAGATAGAACTTGCAGTATACGGTTAAAACACAGTGGAAAAAATGTGTACATGGGCCATCGGAAATTCCTTCCTAAAGGGCACAAATACCGTAAGATGACAAAAGAGTTTGATGGAAAAACGGATCATGCAGTCGCTCGACCACCACTATCTGCTGCTGAGACTTACAATCAGTTGAAGAATGTTGTGAACAACTTCGGTCCACCAATTAAAGCCACTGAAAAGAGCATCTGGAAGAAAAAATCAATATTTTGGGAACTTGAATATTGGCAACATTTAGAGGTGAGACATTGCATTGATGCTATGCACGTGGAGAAAAACATTGGTGAAAGTGTATCTGCGACACTACTAAACGTGAAAGGAAAGACAAAAGACCATTTAAAGGGTAGAAAAGATCTGGTTGAATTGGGTATACGAGAAGAACTCGCGCCACAACAAAGAGGGAAGAGAACATTCTTGCCTCCCGCTTGTCATACATTATCCAAAGAAGAGAAAATAAGTTTTTGTAGTTCTCTTCGTCATATTAAAGTGCCATCCGGTTACTCATCGAACATATCAAGTTTGGTATCAATGTCTGATCTTAAATTGGTAGGGATGAAGTCTCACGACTATCATGTGCTGATGCAGCACTTACTTCCGGTTGCTCTCCGTGGAATCCTTCCAGCTGATGTCAGGAAAACTATTACAAATTTATGTGTTTTCTTCAAAGGAATTTCGTGTAAAGTGCTTGATGTGGAGACGCTGGATAAACTACAGAATGACCTTGTGATCACCATGTGTCAGTTGGAAATGTATTTTCCTCCTTCGTTTTTTGATATTATGGTGCATCTACTTGTTCATCTTGTTAGAGAGATCAAACATTGTGGTCCGTTATACCTTCGATACATGTATCCGTTTGAGAGATATATGGGTATACTGAAAAAGAAAATGAAAAACCGTCGGCGTCCAGAGGGAAGCATAATTGAAGGGACAGTAACAGAGGAAGTAGTTGACTTCTGCACTCATTACTTAGACGGTGTTGATGTTATTGGATTACCGAAAGCAAGACATGATGGCAGGCTTAAAGGGGTTGGTACCTGTGGGAAAAAATTACGCAGAGTTGATATTGATACATTGAACAAGGCACATCTGGTTGTGTTGAATCATTCAGAAGTTGTTGAACCGTATTTCGATGCACACCTAGCGTACCTCAAAACAAAAAACCCAACGATGAGTAATGCCAAATTAAAAAAAGAGCAGAATGCAACATTTGTTAAGTGGTTCAGACAGAAGGTGTTGTATGAAGATTCAAGGAGCGTTGATGAAATGATCCAATTGTTGGCACTTGGTCCAAATCTCGATGTGATGTCGTATGAAGGATATGATGTAAATGGATTTTCTTTTTACACTGCACGTCAAGATTGTAAATCGACAAACCAGAACAGTGGTGTGCATCTTATCGCTTCACAAGAAATTTTCACAGGAACAAGTCGTAATACACAGAAGAACGAATATTATGGTGTTATTGAGGATATTTGGGTCTTGAATTACACTAGTTATGAAACTTGCGTATTTCGTTGCAAATGGGTGGACAACAAACAGGGATATCGTGAGGAGGATCATGGTATGAAGCTAGTTGATTTAACGACAGCAGCTCCTACTGATGAACCCTTTATTGTTGCATCAAAGGCAAAACAAGTATTCTACTGTCGTGATCAATCTAATCCCAGATGGTCTATTGTAATGCAGAGTAAAAGATCGATAGTTGGGATTGATAATATTGTTGATGAGGATGAATACGACTGTGAAGATGAAACAGATGTACCTATTCGGTTGCCGATGGAGGTAGATAATGTAACTAATTTTGAATATCGAAGGTCCGACCACAATGAAGGATTGTGGATTGAACGATGAAATGTTATTTTGTAAGTTTGATTGACAATATTATATTATTTAATTTTTGTCATGTTTCAATATTTGATTCAGTAGATGTTCGTATTAACCTTGTTAATTGTTGATTATTTTTCAGATTATGGATCCTGACGATAGAGTCGAAGAGGACTTAATGTTGGGGCTGGATGATATTGACGATGACGTCCCTACTGAAGAACCACCAGCTGCATCTACTTCGCAGCCCCCTCGGAAGGGACGTGGACCGACCCGTGGGTTGAAGGAGAAGAAAGATTCTCCCATCGATTTGATCTGGGACAAGTACCTCCGACATCGTGGTGGGTCGAAGCAGAAGTTTGCTTCCTACTTGGGATTGATGGTAAAATCCCATTGCTCGATTAATAAGGACTGGAAAGATCAAGAAAAGGCAGACAAAGACATCATATGGCAGATGGTGCAGAAGAAGTACAAGGTCGCGGATGAACTTCGGACGAAGATTGAATCACTTCTAGCGACATCACTGCGACAGTTCAAGCATCGGTTGGTAGATGGCTGGATCAACAAACCGGGCTCCAAGAGGTCACCGCCGTGGGTAGTGTACGATGGTATGATCACGGAGGAGGAATGGAAGATATTCTACGACCATCGCCAGACTGAAGAGTTTAAGGTACTTTTACAATTATTCTTTCTTAATTATTTAAGGAATAAAATTTAACAAACATTTTTCTTATTATGTATAACTTACAAATATACAATTTTGTAACAGTTAAAGCAAGAACAAGCGAGACGTAACCGGGCGAAGAATATCTACAAGCACTTCATGGGGCGAGCTGGATACACGGGGCGGTTGGAGAAGTGGAAGAGCGAGGGCTTACTGACTAAAACTAATGAAGACGGCACTCAGTCAGTTATTGATGATGTTGACGATGCAAGTAGAGTGCAGACATTTATGCTGGGTCGAATGGTGAAAAATGACGAGGGGGTATATGTGTTCCCGCAGAGCGAGACTGCTGAGTTGGCGTCCAAGATTGTAAGTATATATTTAAAAGTTGTTGTTTACTAATTAATAAGTTCATTTCTAATATTTTTGTTAATTTAATATAGTCTGGCTCGACTGAGCGATGGGAGATGGTTCCGGCCCCTCCGTCGCAGGATGATCCACTGAATAAGGCCCTTGGGCAAAAGGATCATCCAGGGCGAGTGCGGGGGCTTGGAGGGGAAGTTCGCCAAAAAGACGTGTTTTCTACGTCTCGATCGAGAGTACCGCAGGCTGAAATGATAGAGAGGATGGTGGATGAACGGGTGCACGACCGGTTGGCGGAGTCGGAAAGACGTCACGCTGAGGAGCTCAGACGTCACGCTGAGGAGCGTCAAGCCTACGAGGAGCGCCTGCGAAGACTTGAGGCTTTAGTATTGGGCCAGGTGCATGCTCCTACACCGACACCTACTCCTACACCGGTGTCTGCTCCTACGCGACGGCGGATACATCGATAGTGGCCTCTCCTACACCGACACCTACTCATACCCCGGTGCTCCTACCAGGACGGCGGATACTGTCGATGATCCTACACCGACGTCTGCTCCTACCACGACGGCGGATACTCCGATGGTCGATCATCCTGCACCTTCTTCTCCTACCAGAGACACATTTCCTTATCAAAACCTTTTGGTTTGTTCTTTTTTCCTCCTTAGTTATTTTAATATATTTTTAAAACAATATAATTTTATTGCTTGCTTACTGTTGTGAGTTGATGTAGATGGCTAAATCATGTCATCTGTTTCAAGTGTTGGATGGTGGGACTGTGCATGTTGCATTCGGTCGGGTTTTACAGACCGGACCGAACTGTAGTACATTTCAAGGTCATCCCACCTCTCCACGCTCGTGTGATGGTAGATGATATTGTGCAAGGTCATGTGGACTCTCCCCTTCCGTTGGAGTGGAATGAGTGGAGTAAAATAGGTCAAGCAAAATCTTCAATTGTTCCATGGCCATATTCTCTCATTGATGTCAGTAGTGACAAGGTAAACTATTTAATTACATGCTTACTGTTTAGTTTTTAACTTGACTGTTGACTAATATGTTTATTATTTAAAATTTGTATACTATTAGATTGATAAGGAATTAAGACCGGTTAAGAAGAGGAAAGTGGATAAGGGGAAGGAAGTTGTGAAATCAAGTGAGGAGAGTCAGAGGGTGAGAAAGGAAGTGGTGAAACCTTTCGATATGACTCCTAGGAGAGCCTCCATTCTGACACCCAAGTATGTGAAGAAGTTGACAGACAAAAAAAAATGCTATATGACTTTTTCATGACGAAGCCACAGTCTGTCACCAATTTCAACATGAAAGTGTCTAAGCATGTTTTCCACTCCCCCGAGCCCAGAG
>JAIOTZ010002282.1:0-20601 GCA_023374045.1 Limonium bicolor | reverse complement strand
TTTGGGCCTAAAAGATGACACCTAGATCTAGGGTTTTGGGCTGGGGTCATGATAAGAAGTCTACCTGGACTAGAGTGAGCCCTTGGGCCAGAATGTGTTTGGGCCTGGAGTAAAGCACATGAGCCAGAATGCTCCTTAAATCACAAACGGGCCTAACTTTCATCGGGCCAGAGAAGATGGTTGCTAAGCCGAAAAGTTTTTATTTTCAGGACTTGTGAGTTATTTCAGGTGGATTTTTTATGGGCCTAGAACTAATTGGATAATTCAAATTGGGCCAGGAGAGAAATCACCTAAGTCTAGGCTTTTGGGCCGAAGCCCGAACGACTCACATGTTAAACCAAACAGGGCCTCTGGGCCGCAAACAAAAAGAGCTGCCAATTCGGGTTGGGCTAGATTGATGTAGGAGAAATTCCTATCAGTTTCTAGGCTGGGTAGTGGGCCAATCATACAAGCAGACAAGGCCCACACAAATTCAGCATGTCCTCACCTGACGCTTATCCAATTTGGGTAAGGATCGATCCGGAGAAGTGCTTGGGGCGCGGGCCCAGGTCACCACAAAGGAATAGGGCTTGCGCGTTATTCTCCTTGGGCTTCCCCACTTTTTTCACATCACCTGAAGGTGTGCGTCTACGGTCGGGTCTTTGACTGACCAAACAATGGGCTAGGTAAGGGTACTGCCAGGAAAATGCTTGGGGCTAAAGCCCAGGTATTAAGGGGGTGTGGTTAGACGACACCCTCCTCTTTTCCCCCACTTGTTCACATCACCTAAAAGGTGTGAGTCCCTGACAGGGGACCCTCAAACGGGTCCCGGGGTGAAATCGGTTTATGTGGACCCTCGCTATCATATGATGCAAAAGTACAGAAATTTAAATTGCGCACAAAAGTAAACAAACAATGCAATAAAGCCATAAATAAACATTTTCAAGTTAAGCCCTCTTTCTTAAAATTAAACAAGTTAAAATTAAGAAGTTTGTCCCCAGCAGAGTCGCCAGTCTGTGGGCCTCGATTTTAAACCCTATCCTATGTGGATTAAGTTGATTAGTATCTAGTCGGGTTTTAGGTCCGCTTATAACCTAAGATTAATAACTATGTCATAAACCAATAATTATTAAAACCTAAGCTAGCTCACTGGAACCTATTATGAGTCGCCACCTAATTTTAACCTAGATCAAATTAGGAAAGGAGAGTTCGGGTTCGGGGGCTTGATATTCGACTTAATTAGGGTTCAATTACTTTCATTACCCCTAGAAGTCGTTTCTCCTCTACTTAGTTTAATTACGGCTTATTACGAGTCGTTTTAACCTAAGTGCGCGCTTCTGTTTTTTTTATTTTTTAACGTTTTTTGACAGAAAATTAAAGTGGAAATTAAAATACCTAAACTAGGGTTTCGGGGGCAGAATTAGGTCAAATTTTGTTTCCGTCCGTAGCCACGGACCTAATGTCCGAGGCCACGGACCCCAGTTAACCTATATGAAAATAAAAATCGAATTAAACATAAAACAGAAAATTGTAAAGTCCGGGGCCACGGACAGGCTGTCCGTGGGCCCGGACATTATTAGAAAACCTAAATTTTTAAAATTTAAAAATCCCGCCACCGTCCGTGGGCGTCCGAGCTTACGGACAGGGAGTCCGGGACCCCGGACATGACGTCCGTGGGTGCGGACAGCCCTCGGACGGCGGTGTTGAGGCTGTTCCCGAAGGTGTTTTGGCTCAAATTTTATGGGTGTGTAGCCTGAAGGATGTACAAGACGTTAGTGATTGAAAGTTTTCAATTTGAATTCGAATTAAGCACGAAACTTAGCAAACAAGTTATTGGACAGAAGCTTGAATAAACAGCAATACAGAAGCGTACGAAGGTTAGTTTGAGCCCAAATTTTGAGGCAAGACAGATAATACCGTGGTGAATTGGGGAAGTGGAGTTTCTACCTGTTTTACCTTCGGATTCACAACGTTCTTCACACCGGATTCGTCGATGCTCCGTGATGGCAGACCCGAGAGGATTTCGACCAAGCTTCGGGTGTTGGTTGTTCTTTTTGCTGTTCTCACGTTTTGGAGGTGTTTTTGTGGGGTTTGATGATTATTGGTGCTTGGGAATTGGAAAACGTGTTTAGATGGTGATTTGGGAGATTTCGGTATGATTGGATGGCCGGGTGTTGGAAAACGTGAGAGAGAGAGAGAGGCTGTGTTTTCTGACTCTCTAGGGTTCTTGAGCATATCAGGTTCTGATTTTATCCAAAAACCTATCCCTTTATATAGACTTTCTTAAAGATAAAGAAATCTAGTAAAAGTAAGATTTTTCGATATTTTAACTAAGTAACTTCCCAAAGGAATTTTGCTATGAAATTTTAACCACATGTCAAGAATGGATATTATGAATTTTCTGAGGTGGAAACGAATTTTTTAAATGTCGGAGCATTTTTAAATTGAATTTCTCGTCAGATTCAGTCAGAAATTGCTAGAAAATTATTGGAAATTTGAAAAATCAAAATTCCAACGCCATTATGCTTAAAATGTCATCCTCTATCATGGGTTAAAATATCAAAGCATTTCGAGCTGATTTGGGCACCCTTTGGAGGAGAGAGAAAGCCTATAGGAGATCTCAAAAGCCTTGAAAATTATGAAAACGCCCCTGACAACGACGAAACTGCTCTTCAGGACCTGGAACACGCCGATCGAGCCGGGGTCCCTCATTACCCGATTAAATATCCCTCACGACACCAAAACCTTGCAGACCCTAACCAGGGGGGTCAAAATTTTGGGTATAACAATTAGCCAAGCAATTTCTAACCTTATGATTTAAATTCAACTATACAATATCGTATAACTTAATTTCTCCTATTTAGTATAACAACCATGACAAAAAAAAAGGGGGACAAATTATTCACTATAACACTTGGGGTTAAACATAAGGCAAGAAGATTAAGAGAACCTAATCATATAGGGAGACTATGAACACGGTGCGGATGGATCACCTATATCCATACTATATCCATACGGTGCGGATGGATCACCTATATCCATACTATATCTATACGGTACGGATGGATCACCTATATCCATACTATATCTATGAAAACGGTGCGGATGGATCACCTATATCCATACTATATCTATACGGTGCGGATGTATCACCTATATCCATACTATATCTATGAATACGGTGCGGATGGATCACCTATATCCATACTATATCTATGAATACGGTGTGGATGGATCACCTATATCCATACTATATCTATACGGTGCGGATGGATCACCTATATCCATACTATATCTATACGGTGCGGATGGATCACCTATATCCATACTATATCTATACGGTGCGGATGGATCACCTATATCCATACTATATCAATACGGTGCGGATGGATCACCTATATCCATATTTATAAATACGGTGCGGATGGATCACCTATATCCATACTACATCTCCCTATATGAGAACTTGGAATGAAAAATAATGATAATATAAGAAGGGTACGAATGTGTGTACCAATGTACCATTTAATTAATGGAAACAACCATATGTGCATATTTAAGACAAAAGGGTAGTATAATTCAAATACGACCTTGGAACTTATAACACATAAGTATACATATTATGGATACAAGAAGGAGGTAATGTATATATGTACACATTTAGATATATGCATAGTTGGAAAAGAATTAATTGAATGATTGTTTGTTGGACGTGCGAGGTTGAACTTAACCCTGGTCAGGTTAAGTGATACTGAGTACAAATTGGGGTGGAAGGATAGTCCAACACTTACGCTGACCACGTAAGGGTTGGATAACTCCCGAAACCTCCTACAAGTGAACACATGAACTACAAAATACGAAGGATGCGATATCGATGTAGATAATACAAACGGATAGAATACATTGATACATAATTCGAAATTTAGAGGCTGCAACCACAGAAACTTCTAACATATATGATTTAGTAACCTTTTGACTGAAACCCATCGAAGTCAACCAACAGGATCAAAGCCATAATTGGGCTGGAAAATAAGATACTTAGAGCGAAAGACGTCTAATCGGGTGGTAAAGACTAAACATAGGTATGAGCGGTAGTAAAAACTAAACCAATCATGAGAACAGTAACACGTCGATAACATTCAAATAACACGAACTAAATCATTAACACCCAAAAGGGACAAAGGGGCAGCCAGAAACCAAAATCTAGACGCTTAAAAGCGCACCAAAAGCATGAATATCCAACCTCCAAAGGAATTGAATAGACAAAATACGATCCACAGAGACCGTGTATAAATTAAATTACCCCATGTTAGCCAAGAGACTAGGCGGAAGAAACCATTAAACCATCCACTACCCTTGGAAGACTTAGTAAGGGAAACCTAAACCCGAAGGTAATCGGAATCGCGCAGCAGAAGCTGGTGGACCATATCGCACATTTTCCGGTTGAATAACAAGTGACATATCGGCCACTACCTTAGACCTAGAGGGGTTAAACCCGAATCCGTTATAGTTCGGTATGGGTACCGATAGGAATCCTTGTGACATAAACTAAGCCATTAGCAAGGGCAAAATTGTATAGAAGCTAGAATGCCCATGGGATTAAACATCTCCATCCAAGGGCCTACCATGATACAAGAGGATTACGTGGGCGTAATCCATTTTTAAGGGGGGTAGGCGTGTTACGCTTTTGCTATGTTGCTATCTCGTTTGATGTGTTATGTTTGGTTGCTATCTCGTTTGAGTGTTATGTTTGCCTGCTATATGTGTGAACTGTGTTCGAATTGTTTTGGATGCACTGTGGTATGAATGAATGTATTGTGCCATGTTTTGCACTCTAGCATGTTGTATGCACTGTATGAATGAATATTACTGTATGAATGAATATTATGTGTCGTGGCTGGAACTTTAGCATGTTATTCACATTGCTAACTTCTTGGTCTGCTATGAGAACTCGTGTGGAACCACTAATGTGGCATGGTGCTTAGAAGCACTGAGCATTGTAGTCATGGACTTAACTCGTTGGGTATTGTGAATAAATGCGGGACTGGATCCCTAAGGTTGCTAGGAGTGGAAACTATAAGTTAAGGAAGTAAGACTTCGGGACGAAGTCTCTTTTAAGGGGGGTAAGTTGAAATACCCCTGAACGTTAAGACGCATAAAATAATAACGTTTATAATTCGGACATAAAATGATGACGAACAATTAGATCTAATATATGTATATATATGTGCGAATACGAAAATACATGTACGTAACGTTACGATATTGTAACGCTGTGAATAAGTGACAATAACGTCGCATAACTTCGTTACAAAATATATAATAACACATGATATATATAGTCGTACATACATCGTAACGTTGTAAATAAGTGGAAATGTCGTCACCCAACTTCGTAACAAAAGAAAATAATAATAATAATCACAACATGAAATAATATATAGTCACATATATATAAGTACACATATATAACTTATTCAAATCAAAAGAAAAAAAAGGGGGAGCAAAGACGCTCCCGATGAGGCTCAAACCCGAGACCTCTCGTATGCCTTATAGACGCAATAACCGGTTGAGCTAAGCTCATTTTCGGTAACTAACTCACGCGAACTACAACTAGTATTAACCAACGAGCTAAATACAAAAAAAAAGAAAAAGAGAATGAACTGCGTCGATCTCTCCTCCTCCATTACAGCAAGATCGAGCAAACAAACTCCCACCCATTATTTCCTTATTCCCACTCATGCGACAAAGGCTTCTTTCTCCCAGAAGCCCATAACTCTCGGTTCTGTCCGGGAACAACAGAAAGGGAAATTAATCGCCCTAAACTACACAACAGACAAGCCGACACCTCCTGCTATAGTTCCAAGTTCTATACGATAGAGCCTTGTTTCACCAACTCCCACGCATCAACCCCATGCCGTTTCAAACTCTCAAGAAAATTCCCTTGGAACTGCCAGCACTAAAGTCTGGTCCAACCTCTGCACTGGCTCACCGTGCCATCTGTTATCTGTTTCATATAACCCATAGACTGCCCTTTTCACTCTCCTGCCTTGCATTATTCTGCATGGGCAGGAACAATCTTCAAGTCTCTCTAACCCAGTTGCACATGGTAAGCTCTACCCAGTTACATATCCTTTTCTGTTTTCCCATTACTGAGATTTCTACTGCGCTGCTTAACTCTGTCTTCCTTCTCGTCTGTACAAGCGTGGCTAGAGGAGAAACCAGAGGACAAAACCCAGCAGAACAAGTAACCACTGTCACCTGCTATAACCTCCACTTTAGAGTCAACCAGGTAGTAATTCAGAGATGCCTTCTACATGCATATACCTCTGTGTGATGCTACTGTCTGAAAGTTCATTACTCAACACCTAGTTCTTTCCATGCTCGAATCCCCACATGCAGTTCCTGTAGGCTTCTCTTAAAAGATCCCTGAGGAGAACTGCAACACTTTTCCTGGAAATCTGACTCGAGGTGAAGTTCTGAAACAATTCCTCTTCTTTCTGTTATACCTCTCTCTTGTGTATTAAGCTTGACCTCTAGGAAATCTTTCCCTCAGCTGTGTTAATAACTAAGGTGCAAGGAGCCTGCAAGGGTGCCTGGACCTCCGAGAAAAAAAAAGAAAGCAACTAGGCTAGCACTGGTAAGCCATACTAAACTGATTCTGTGATAAAAGAACAAAAACACAGTAACTTGTTAAGCTCTGTAGGCTATTATGACGATTCTCTGTAACATTGTCTATATATATATATCTTGCGTTTAGTTTGTAGAGTGAGTGTAAGAGTGGCACTTGCCTAGTAGCCCATACCCCTACTTAATCAGTAACTAAATTAGGTTGAACAAAAGGAAACGAAAAACAGCTCTGTAAAAGAAAGAAAACCAAAAGAAGATGCAACAGTGGGTTCCAGTTCTGAAACCTTGTGTTTCTGTTTTATTAACTCTCAGGTGCAGTTAGTGTTGGGGTGGGTTACTTCCGGAATAAAACCACACTAACTAACTAACTAAGCAACTAAAGAATTCTGAGAAAAAGAAAAGAAAAGATCACAATAGGAAAGAAGGCAGGAAACTGATGCCAGTTTTATATGTTGAATTCTGGTGTGGTTCAACTACTGTGAAGTTCTAAGTTCTGTGACATTAGAAGAGGCTGTTTTGGGTTTGTTTAAAGACTAAACCGTGAGTAACCCTTAACCATTGGGTAAGCACTTCGTGGAAAGAAATGGGAAACAGGTTAGAAGAAAACAGAAGTAAAATGGAAGAAAAAGAAAACTGCTCTTACTTCAGTTCTATTTCTGATACCAGTAGTGCTCAATTCATGAATTTCAGTAAAACAGCAGCTGCGTGATTCCTGTTTAAAAACCTCAAGTCGTGACCAAACACTTAACCACATAACCCAACAGAGAGGGATAAGTTAGAAGCCAGGATGGATTTAAGAACAGGAAGAAAACAATCAAGAAGAAACACATCAGTTTTAGTTTCTGAAAGAAAGATATGCTTCCTGTATATGAACTTCCCAAGGGTGTGACTACTACTGATGGGGTTTAAACTGTTAAAAGAACCTATAACTAAGTGATCTATCAATGGGGTGGGGAGAAGTTAAGAAACTATGTAACTGTGAAACAGAAAGAATACCTCAGATTCGGTTTCTTAAAGATATATGTTTTCTGTATAGTACCTTCTCAAGGGTGTAGTCTTGTCGCTATGGTTTTGTTTTTGGGTTAGAAACTTATTAAGATACCTAAATCAGTAACCAAACCAGTTGAGAGGAAAAAAATGGAGAGACAGATCTGTGAATACACCAAGAATAATAAAGAGAGATTATCTATTTGAGTGTTAGAGTTTCAGCTTCTGAACATCTAGAGTGCCTGTGAAATCAGTACAGAAGTTGCATGAGTGTGACTGGTTTACTTCTGAGTTCGAGTATAGCAAGAACAAGAACTGTAACAAAATACACAACTAAGTAGCTAAAACAGTTAAGGGAAAATGAGATACTGACTAGGGGATCGAGGCACAAGAAAAGAAAAAAAAAAGAAGAAAAGAGAAGTCTTGACAGTTTCTGTTTCAGACTTGTCAAGTTCAGTTTCCAAATCTGGTTTCTGTAGAAACTCGTTTCAGGGCCTGGATCAGGTTACTCTGGGTTGTTCTTAGGTTTAGGGAATTGACAAAACATTAACTAAGAGGTAAAAAGTTGGGAGGAGTTGTAAGCCAACTTAGAAAAGAAACAGAAGTAAAGATAACAGAAGAAACCATGACAGAAAAAAAAAGAAAAAATATAACCTGTTTCGGTTCTGAGAATCTTGAGATTTTGTATAAATAAATTTAAGTGAGTATAACAGCCTTACTTTGGGTTGCCTGGGGTATAAAATCGTGTTAGAACCCTTAAGTATATAACGCAGTAAATAGGGTGGAGATAGAAGTCAAGTTAAATAACCGAAAAGAGAAAAGGGATGAGTTACATCAGTTTCTGAGTCTCTGATTTACTAGGAATTGGTGTCTGTTTAATCCTGTGACAGAGGGGTACATGGGATTAGATTGAGGGTTCTATAAGCTTAAAACTTTGTCAACGCATGTAACTAAAAGTAATCACAAGTCGGAGGGGGCTGGAGACCAGACTATGAGTAAGGGAGAAATAACAGAAAAGAAAGACAAAGAGAAACATCAGTTCCTGTTTTAAGCTACAGATTTTGTTTTTCTATTTCAATTTCAGATTTATTCAGTTCTGTACAAGGTTGTTCAGGGGAGCTGCCCATGTGGTTTTGGGATTAGCCCACGTCTAAGATCTTGTTAAACCCATAAATCAAGTTGTAGACAAGCCGAGGGAAAATATTTGAGGTCATAGCAATTCTGTTCCAGTTCTTGCAGTTCTGTGTAGAGTTCTGCTCAGAGGTGTGTGAGTGCCTTGCTCCTTGTGATAAATAATGAACTTAGAGTCTTTTAGACTGTCTTAACTAAGAGTGTAAATTAGCTGGAGGAAGTTGTACATCGGTTGAGGAAAAACAGAAGAGAGATTAAAGAAACAGCAACCAACTATAACAGAGAGTTCATATCAGATTATCAGTTCAGGTTTAGGTTCAGTTTTATCTGTGCAGAGAATTAGTTGAGGGTGATTGAAGTAGTTTGAGGGGAGAATGGAGCTAAAACTTTTAACTGAGTAAGAAGCACATAAGAGTGACATCGAGAGACAACTAGGAGAGTGATAGGATGAACCAACAGGGAACTTAACCAGATGTAATGCTTCAGATTTTTCCCACTGCCTGTTTTCTGTTGACTAAATTTCCAAAGTAGTTACCAGTGCTGTTCTGGAGAAATTTTTGAGTCTCAGACTTTGACTCACCCCTGAGCCTAAGTGTCTATAAGTTGGGGAGGATTAGAGCAAACATTTAGCACCTGAAAAGATATAACAATAGGAGACTGCAATAAACCGGTTTCCTGTTTTCAGTCCTGCTTCCTTCTGATTGCCCTGTTGTAGCTGTTTCTGTGCAGTTTATTACAGAAGCTACGTGAGTCAATTATGAATAAAGTCTTGAGTTTAAACCTAAGCTAACACACATAACTAGTTGGGCAAACACCATAGGAGAGCAACAGACATGAATTAAACTAACTAGAAACAAGATACCCAATGGAACATGGAGTTGGTTGTCCCGGTTCCTAATATCTTGGCTGTTCTGTATAGATAGATTATAAGAGTAATATGAGTGAGGTGTTAGTCTATTAATGAACCCAAATCAGATCTAATTCACCTGATTGTGTGTGAGGAACCGCTTGGGCAGAATACACATGGTTTAACATACTAAAGGAGAGGTTATGTAAGATTAAACACTAAACTTATGTTGTGTTTTCATAAACTTTGGGCTTCTGTATAAGTGGGTTTTAGGGGTAACCTATGATATATATTATCGTTACAAGGGTTAAAATATCACTCACCCATTTATCTAAGGAAAGAATACACATTAGATAAGTCATACTATGTTATACAAACTTGTTACATAATTACCTCTTAAAACGCCCTAAGACATTAACTAAGGAAAAAGGGCTTGATTAACATGTAAATGAAGATATGAACTATCCTAGGAGTAAGTTAAGCCTAGGATTAATGCATGTGAACTTCTAAGAGTCAATCTAAACTAAGCATGTAACAACATGCCTAAGGAGTAACATACGATATAAAGTGTCGTCACATAAAATAATGAACTGACACATTGTCTTAATTAACTTTAGGATCGTAGCGTGCTTCGACAGGGACTCCGAGTGTGAAACAACTCGAACTAGCGAAAAAGGTATGGACATGTGTGGTTCGTATGTTGCCGTGCTACACGGCTTGTGTGCTGCATGCCTTGTTTGACAATGACCTTAAGACTAGCATGAAATTGGATTGCTTGCTATGACTTGTTTATATGCTTGTTACATATATCATTGCTGCATATTACTTGCGCACACACAGTAGTGTAGTCCCTTCTCGCGATGAAACCTTGAGATGAAACACAACGAATTACGTGAACAAACAAGGAACTATATATAAGGAACATTCCTCTTAAATGATAGGGGACTTCTAACGACACCCACTATGGTGTCGAACTTATAACATTATTAAGGAATAGTAAAATACCAGCTGAAGGAACCCAAACGGCGGTATTGAAGTGACCCCACGTTCTTGACGCATGACGCCGGAAATGGAGGATTGGCTATGGAGGAGACGCTCTTCAATACGTGGTGATAAGAGAACTCAAAAATAAACCTTAACTAATCAAGGAAAGATTGGCATCTACAAGATATGGTCACGGGACCTAACTACATCCCCAGACTGGTGCAAGAGGAGAGAAAGAGAATGCACACTATGAAAACAAGAGTAAAAGGAATGAAAACACACAACGCTCGAATGATCCCCTAGTGAGGATCGTTGGTATAATATACCTGTGCACACGTTTGATTAGTTACATGATTACTGTCGCTATACTAGCAACTTGTTGTGCTTGGTTGCTTGTTTCTAATGCTTTGCTACCTTGCAGTATGTATGATATTATGATGTGTTGTGGTATGCTTTCCTGCTTTGTTATAGCATGTAATATGACTTAATAATATTCGACCAAGTAGTCGTGTGGCCCGGTAATATGCGGGCTTCACACGTTCATACTCGGCATAGTTTTGCTGAGTCCATTGTTTTTACAGGTATGAATCGAGAGGCAGACGGAGAGTAGGCACGGGTGACTACCATAGGGGTAGTCTGTACGGGCAAGACTTTTTAGTAGTATGTTGCTAATGTATGGGTTATGACTTTGTATTATTAAACCCTAGTTGACTTTCGGATTATGATCTTGAACTAAGAACTTATGTCGTAGTTTCCCCGGTACTTGGTTTGTAATTTTTATTGTACTTGGATTTGATTGTGGTTTATTTCCAGTCATTCGGACCGCAGCTTGGTATTGATGTTGTTGTTGTGTC
This sequence comes from Limonium bicolor, assembly GCA_023374045.1. Classification (NCBI taxonomy): domain Eukaryota; kingdom Viridiplantae; phylum Streptophyta; class Magnoliopsida; order Caryophyllales; family Plumbaginaceae; genus Limonium; species Limonium bicolor. The sequence continues at coordinate 9,189 of JAIOTZ010002282.1, read as the reverse complement.
AACCACGTGGGTGGTTGGCGTCTGTGACACCCGAGTAGAAGTGTGAATCCGCTGCTTAGTCTTGCTAGGTCATCGTTGGCGCATCGTTCGGACTATTGGTTGGTTAAATCGGGGTGTTACAATTGGTGAATTGGGACTTGGAACGAGATAAACCAAACGATCGTCGACGGTGAACGGTACAATCTTTCTTGTGACCTGCTTGCTAACGAGGTGTCCCTCGGCTTGTGTGCTATCTATTTAATTGCTATGACTAAGACAAGATAAAGCATGCAACCGGTTATATTTGTTCTCGTTGTGTATGTGTTTTCTTGCACTAACCCACGAGACTTGAGACTGTTACTAACCAAGTTAGTACTTACTGAGTTAAGAATAAGAGTTAAGTTTTGGTGGTTGTTGGTTAATGCCCGTTAAGGCTTAGCTAGCACATGGTGTTAAGATTTCTTCTAACTGGAACTTGAGTGAGGAAACCCGGGACTGACTCCGGTCATGCATGCTAAGGAAAGGGGGACGGTATCTGAATCAGATTCTCCCTCCGCTTAAGGACTTGTCTTCGGACTTGTAGCCTAGGGCCGGCTGCCGGCTCAGCTACGCTGGACTCCCGTCCAGGGTAGGTGGCATTAAGATGGTGCGGTGGTGTAACACCCCATACGATAATTCCTCTAACCACGGTCTAAACGACACGAACACTAAACTAATCGCAGCGGAAAAACATTAACTACCGAGGGTGATACAATACCGATAACCACCCATATGGTTACCGGATCCAAACAACTACAACTACAGTCCCGGTCTGATAAAAGAAATACCAACTTAATTTACATAACAAACAACACCTGATTACCGAGTACTTAGAATATTTACATCAGGGCTCACAGCCCGCCAAAAGAATACAAGTTTATAGTCACACAACTACTCCATGTTTCCTCCTAACAAAAGCAACCGGTGTACCTCATAGTACACCGACTATACTATGGCCACAAGCCCATGTACAACTCGGTACACCGCCCCATCTACTACTAACAACCAAAAGCACAACATCTCGGACTCCATAACTAGCAACCATCTCGTGTACCTGTAAGAATAAGAAAAATGGTGCCCGAACGGGCTCAGCTAAAGCTGCATATGGTAATCGCATACCCCACGTACTAGCGAGGGTACGCCAACTACTTGGTCGCTAACATGCGGTTCCTCATTATTCAACAAGCATGCTATTATAATCGACAATATATTAAAGTAAAAACAATACCCACACACAGGGAACATCACACAATGGAAACATTACAAGTCATCCACACATTGGTCACTGAGGCCTTGAGGTTCTCCCTCAAGATTCACACCTCTTCTCGTGTTAGCAAGGTTCTCATCCGGGTTAGACGGATGCTCATATCTCTTATCTCTTGATCATATGTCTCACACAAGACATGATCCACACTTACCATTATTCATCTCCTGAAATAATTACTCAGTTAAGTCGGGTGACCTCCGGGCAGAGAAGTGGCATACACACCACAACTCACCACCGGGCTTTAGGTTTGGCTTACTTCCCCGGGCTGCGACCTTACGGTTCGGAACCATGGTGGGAAGGTTAGGCCAGAACTCGGAAAGCAAACTCTCTTGCTTCCTCATTCTCACGCGTGGCCGACACTCTATCGGTCCCCTCTCAACTTCAGTTACCATTTCCAAATTAGGTAAGTCAGAAGGTTAGTGTGTTAGTGAGTCAACTCAACACAAGAATTCTTCTCATCCAAACATTTTATGAATTATACAAACTAGTCTTTCAAGACATAGTTCTTTGGGTGCAAAGACAAGCACACAACATATAAGGAAATACCAATAAACACATTCATGCATTTAATCTTGTTTAGGTGATTGCATATAAACACACAAACACACAAATCAGAGTAACCAAGTTAGGATACAGGGCATGAGAAAACCATACCGTTCACCGTCGATTCTTGCCCGTTGACTTACTCTCTCGGAGTCCTACTAATTGGGTCCTATAACATACATTAATTCGGGAGGTCAATTAACCATAATTAACCTAACACGTTACTCCACTAACGTTTCCCGTACTTTACTCACTTAGTCATCACGTTTCAAGCTTAAATCAAACAAGTTCATGTTTCACATTTTCTCTTAATCTTGTTTAAGTCCTTAATGACCTTCACGTGTCATTAGTCAAGTGCTAATTAACCTATAATATCATTACCAAACCATTCCCTAGCTTTTAAACCACTTAAAACTATTTTTTTTTATTTCTGGTCTGGTCCGGGACTTCACACGGGACTTAAGTCCCGGACCAACCATGGTTCAAACTCTCGGTTAACAAATTGTATATGGTCCGGGACTTGGGCATGGAGTTAGGTCCCGGACCAAACAAGCAAGAAACTCTCGGGTTGAAAAATGTATATGGTCCGGGACTTGGGCATGGGGTTAAGACCCGGACCAGACAAGCAGGCAACACTCGGGGGTAAAAATAGGGGTGGTCCGGGACTTGGTCCTGGACCTAAGTCCCGGACCCTGCTACAGGTTTTGCAAATTTTACAGTTTCTTCATCTGTTACAAGTTCACTCTTTGCTCATTAATTAACCTATCTTCACCAACTAAAATCTTCATGTTTTAGCATCTAATTACCCACTTAAACCACCTTAAACCAAACACCAAGTACACTCACCAATCTAGTTAATTTACTTAGGTTCTTTTACACTTCCAAAGCTAGTTTTTCCCTCTTGTTTTCTATCAGTTGAAACAGATTTTGGCTACTCCTTTAAACCATCCTATCCTCACGTACTGATGCCATACCTAATTCAAAGATGACATTATTTTGCTCTCAGAACACTCTTCTTCTTAGTTAGGTCCTCAAAGCATTAACCACTCAACTAAGCCTCCTTAGGTGAATTTTGACAGCACCTATTTACTTCACTAATCATTTTCACCACACTACAAAAGTTCACAACATACATCTCCCACCTGTTTGGTTTAAACACTTATAACACAACAAAATCCCATTTGCTCACATATGTAAAACAACTTAACTTCTAGGTTAATTGCACACCCACACACACATTAAACATTCTCTTCAAACTATTAATATTGTAGTACCAAGACCACACAAACTCAAGGTTATTTATTCAACACCCACATCAATTTCACAAGGAACAAAACCAATACAAGGTAAGCTTTTTACCTTGTTTCACTTTCAGTTTTCACTCCTCTTCTTCCTCTTTATCTTGTTCCTCTTTCTCCTCTTGTTTTTCCCCACCGCACAAGGGCTTTGGATTGCCAACTACACCGCCCATCACACATACAACATCAATCACTTTTCCTCCACAAAACTTCATTTATATTCAGAGATCTAGTTTACCGTTTATCTAGGTTTTTACCTTGGAACCCAAATGGGTTGGATTGGCAATCAGTTGGAGAGTTTCCAACACCCCACAAACATATGGTCTCGGCTGAAATGAGAGGAATTTTCCAACGGAGGAAAAATCTCACAAATGGTAGAATAGGCTTGAAATGGTATAAATACTCACTTATATACCTTAAGGCACTCAGGAAGAGAAGAAGGGTTTGAAATCTACTCTCAAGCTCCAAAAGCTCCCACGTCCATGGAGATGAAAATGGAGGAATCGAAACTTTGATGGGTGGAGATCGAAGCTCTCACCGAGAGAGTTCAACGGTACCAATTTCGTGTGATTCGGTGGAGGAATGAGCAAGTTAATGGGATACAAGGAGGGGTTTGGGTGCTGTTCGGTCTCAGCGATTTACAGAGGAGAAGAGTTTCAAAATGCTGGGGCGAATCGTGAATGAAAAGAAGGTGAGATGAGCTCTTTATTACTTTTTACTTTATACTATTACTTTACTTATTTATTTATTGTGTCTGTTATTACTTAATAGCTAGCAAGCTATTAATGGGTTACACTTAAATTAAAACCGGCCCACATTAATTAATAGCCCGGGTCGTTTTTCGTCTTTTCGAATTAAACGTGTTTCTTCTCCCGTTTTGACACTATTCATTTACCGGGTCCGTTTCCGGAATTTTGCCGTTTAATTATTTTAATAGCTCTAGACCCACACTATGGTCTAATTATAGATATTTAACTAACTATAATTATTACGAGTTAATTAAACCTGTTTAAAACATCCGTTTTCCCCGGTTTCTCTCGAAAGCGCGTTTTAAAGCTCGTTTGCGTTTTTTAACTCGTTTTACGAAATCCGTTTTCTTCGGGAATCGTTCCTACGGAACATATTATTAGGACTAATTAAGCTTAAAATATTTTAATTAGCCTAATTAATCACTGTTTTAATTCCGGGGTATTTCAACCTACCCCCCTTAAGGAACTTTGCCCTCAAAGTTGGTCAAAGTCAGTGGACTAATAGCTTCCATCATTTGACAAGCCCATTGTCAAAATCGCACATAGCACAACACACAAATGTACACATACAGATATCATATCTGTCAAACAAGTTCGCAAAACAAATCTCACACATATTCATAGCAACATGCACATACACACACTGTGCAAACAAGAGTCATACACACACTGTGTAAACAAGCACCATCCATGCAAGCAACACCCTGCAAGCACTAACAACACTACAACCAATGCACTGGTTGTTACACTGTGTCAACAAAATGTAAACATATACATACAAGAGAGCTATCCCGAAGCAATGCTAAAACAAAACGGTCCTACCCCCCTTAAAAGGGGTACGCCCCGTACCCTCACGACACTAGACAACCTAGTCTACAAACAGTGTCGGGTACTTCGCCCTCATGGCGTCCTCTAGTTCCCAAGTGCCTCCTCAGCGTCGTGGTTCGACCACAAGACTTTCACCATCCGCACTGACTTGTTGCGGGTGTCTCTCGTCTTGGTGTCAAGGATGCGCAAGGGAGTCTCGACGTACCTCATCGTCGGCTCGAGGGATATGTGATCAGGCTCTAAGACATGAGATGGATCGGCTATATACTTCTTGAGCTGTGAAACATGAAAGACATCATGCACACGACCCAAGTCTGCAGGTAACGCTAACCTGTAAGCTACAGCTCCGATCCTTTCCGTGATCGTATAAGGCCCAACGTATTTCGGGCTCAACTTGCCTTTCTGGCCGAATCGGAACACGCCCTTCATTGGTGAGACGCGCAGAAATACCTGATCGCCTACAGCGAACTCGAGGTCGCGTCGTCGCACATCGGCATAAGACTTTTGTCGATCCTGGGCCGCTTTCAGATTCGCTCGAATTTGTTGCACTTCAGATTGCATCTGCTCAAGGTATTCCGGTCCAACAATGACCGCCTCACTGGACTCATCCCAACACAGTGGAGTACGACACGGTCTGCCATACAAGGCTTGGAAGGGTGACATCTTGATCGAAGTGGTAGCTGTTGTTATAAGAGAACTCGATCAGATGTAACTTATCAATCCAACTCCCTGAAAATCTAAGGCGCATGCTCTCAGCATGTCCTCTAGTGTCTGGATGGTCCGCTCTGTCTGACCGTCAGTCTGTGGGTGGAAGGCTGTACTGAGCTTCAGTTCGGTACCAAGCGCCTCACGTGTGGCTCTCCAGTATCTCGAGAGAAACCTGGTGTCGCGGTCAGACACAATCGTCTTAGGAACCCATGATGTCGAATAATCTCTCGATCAAATATCTCAGCAAGCTTTGCTACCTTCCAAGTGTCCCTCATAGGTATGAAGCGGGCCACCTTGGTAAGGCGATCGACAATCACCCAGATCATGTTGAGTCCTCCCCTAGCAGATGGGAGTCCAACAACAAAATCCATCGATATATCATGGAACTTCCATTCAGGAATCGGCATGGTTGTACCATTCCTCCAGGTCGACGGTGCTCAAACTTCACTCTCTGGCAAGTGAGGCACCTCAGGACAAACTCATTCACATCAGATTTCATTCCTGACCACCAGAAATACCTCTTCATACCTTTGTACATCTTAGAGGCTCCCGGGTGGACAGATAATGAGGAACAATGGGCTTCTCGCAGAATGCGATCCCTCAGCTCAGCATTGCTTCGGGGAACGCATAATCTGCCGTTCAGTCGGATCAAACCATCGTCGTGGAGCCTGAAGTCATACTTCCGGTGCTCGAATGTGCCGTCGATGATACTCTGTCTGACCTCACTCATATACGGGTCTTTCATCTGAGCGTCTCGCACCTCATCAACCAAGCTGGAAGAGGCGAGCAGCGAATGGAGCGAGTGTGCTCGACGACTCAGTGCATCTGCCACGACATTCGCCTTCCCTTCTTTGTACTGAAGGTCGATGTCATAGTCTGATAGAAATTCCATCCATCTCCTCTGCCTCAGATTCAACTCTTTCTGCGTGAAGACATACTGCAGGCTTTTGTGGTCGGAGTAGATGGTAACACTAACCCCATAAAGATAATGCCGCCATATCTTCAGTGCGAAGACGATGGCTCCTAGCTCGAGGTCGTGAGTGGGGTAGTTCTCCTCATGCTTCTTCAGCTGACGGGAGGCGTAAGCAACTACCTTGCCGTGCTGCATGAGTACGCATCCAAGGCCTCTGCCTGATGCATCACAATAGACTTCGAATCCCTCTGAACCCTCAGGAATAGTAAGGACGGGCGCAGAGGTCAACGAGTCCTTCAGGCTCTGAAAGGAAATCTCGCAGTCATCGGTCCACACAAACTGTGCGTCCTTCTTCATCAAAGCTGTCATAGGCTTGGCGACCTTTGAGAAATCTTTCACGAACCTTCTATAATAACCAGCTAGCCCTAGGAAGCTCCGGATGTCGGAAACGTTCCTGGGTCTAGGCCACGAGCGAACTGCTTCAATCTTAGCCGGGTCAACTGAGATACCCGCTCGATATCACATGACCAAGGAATGAAACTTGGTCAAGCCAGAATTCACACTTGGAGAATTTTGCATACAGTTGGTTCATACGGAGTGTCTCGAGTACTTGCCTCAGATGGCTCTCATGTTCCTCTCTAGATTTGGAATATACCAGAATATCATCAATGAACACCACAACCGATGTGTCTAGCTGATCGCTGAACAGTCGGTTCATCAGATCCATGAACTTCGCAGGCGCATTCGACAGCCCGAATGGCATCACTGTAAACTCATAGTGGCCATATCTCGTACGGAACGCAGTCTTCTCAATGTCCTGCTCTCGGATGGCTATCTGATGGTATCCGGATCTGAGATCAATCTTAGAGAATATAGAGGCTCTCTTCAATTGATCAAACAGATCATCTATACGTGGTAAAGGGTACTTATTCTTGATGGTGACCGCATTAAGCTCGCGGTAGTCGATGCAGAGGCGGAGGCTACCGTCCTTCTTCTTCACGAAGAGGACCGGTGCTCCCCAGGGTGATACGCTCGGGCGTATAAACCCCTTGTCGAGCAGGTCTCGAAGCTGCACTCTCAACTCGGCCATCTCTGCCGGTGCCAATCGGTACGGTGCTCTAGCAATAGGTCCGGTACCAGGCAGAAGCTCGATCTCAAACTCAACCTCCCTCTGAGGTGGCATGCCGGGAGTTCCTTCGGAAACACATCCGGGAACTCCGACACTACCGAATATCGGTACTGAAATCAGGGTCTCTCTCAAGGTCTTGCACATAACAGAGGAATACCTCGTGCCCCTTTCTGAGCTCTCGGTACATGGCCATGGCGGTGATGACTCTAGTCGAAGGCTCTCTAGGCCTCTGGCGGTATGAAACTGCAACCCCAGACGGACTCCTGAGCAGCAATCTATGCTCGGCACAAAGGATTCTCCCCTTATGCCGCTCCAACCAATTCATCCCAACTATCAAGTCGAAGCCAAGACCACTGAATTCGATGAAGGATATGGGGAACTGCTCGCCCCTGATTCGGATGGTGGCATCTCGGTAGTACTTCGTGCAACGCACTCGCTCCTTCGATGGGAGTGTCACCATAAAGTCGGGTAACTCACCCGCATCTAGCCCCAACCTTCTCGCAAATGACGGCGAGACAAAGGTATGAGAGGCGCCGGAGTCGAATAGCACGGAGGCATCAATGCCATTCACCGGAAAGGTACCCGTGAGGATCGTGCCGCTTTCACCGGCCTGTGCCTCAGTAAGTATACTCAGGCTACCTTCCGTACCGAGTCCACGACCTAATTATTCATAAGCTTTATGAGTTCGATGGTAAAATACAAGTAGAAAGATTGATAAAGAACACTACTTTATTATAATACCATTCATGGTACACATGGTGTTTTGTTACAGCATTACTAGGGTATTACATGGGATTACATGACTAATATTTCCTAAAGGTGAGGTTCAGGCGCCCTGGTTTCATGTGCGTGGCATTAATCACAGTCGATGGTGCCGTATTCAATTTGATCCTCTTGATACCGTGATACAACATTCTCGACTCGCCACCCATGACCAAGACATCTCCTGACCTAAGGATAATCTTCTCCGCGCGGTCTGCACGCTTCTGCTCGCCATACAGGAATTCGGCGTCGTCACCAATGGACCAAGACACTACGGGCACTCCCTTTTCAAGGGATCCCGCTGTCTCGTCCTTATCTTGGTGTAAACCAAGTCGTCCTCCTTCTTGGTAGAAGTTGACAATACAAATATCTGCTTCAAGTGCAGGTACGGGATCAGCTTCAAGCTGTTGTGCAATCTCTACGGCTTGTGTAACAACCGTTTGGAATTCTCCAGGTATTTTGGGTGGTGTTGTTTCGTCACCTGCTCGCTGTTTGTGGTAGGTGTGGGTATAAGGATTCCAATCCTTCCCCATGCACATCATCTTTAGTTTCATTCTTGCTCCTCCGGGGTATTCTGGTGTGTAAAATCCTCCTGGGCTTGCTCCGAGTTCATTACATCGTCGGATAATGGCGACTTGAGCTTCGGGTGTCAGGTATCCTCTTAATAATAACATACCTGGGCGGATAACCTGACACTGGTCGATGGTGTAGTGGTGTGTGGTGATGTCGGACTCTTCAAGGGTCGGTTCAGTCGGTATAGGATAGCAGATGTGGAAGGTCCCTAAGTGGTGAGTTCAACTTATAAGTTCTAGTCTTGTTAGTCAATTCATGCTCTAACTATATGTTAGTTCTGTCATTCACTGATGCAGGTAACTAAGACTGTAGTCAAGCTCACAAGGATTAAAGGTGTATGAAAGTACCTGAACCGGTCTTCTGACCAGCTCCCTCTGAGCGATCTATGATGTGAAGGGCGG